>SCDY01001244.1:0-33319 GCA_004143825.1 Drosophila micromelanica
TGGGGTCGGAGATGCCTCCTTCTACCTGTTACATACATTTCAACAAAACCATAATACCCTGTTTCACCCATTTTCAATGGGTTCAGGGTATAAAAAACGCGAATTGTGTATATTATATTATTGTTGTTATTTTGCTGTTGTTTTTCTTTTTTTTTTTTTTGGTATTTTTATTCTCTTTATTTATTTTTGCTGTGCCACTAAAAAGCTAACCCAAAAATGTGCACAACGAATGCAAAACATGCACTTGATTCAATCGACACGAATCGCGTATTGAGCAATTGCATTTACGGCTATTTGACTTTTTAGCAAATTCGAATATCAATTTGGTTTTTGTTTTTATATTTATTTCCATTTATTTATAATTATTCAACAATTTTGTGGTGCTCTCTCGCGTCCGCGCTTCTGGAACTTGTTTAGCGTCGTGCCAAATGGCAACAACTAATATATTATTATATTTAGCATTATTTTTATAGCAAATATCCAAGACTGAAGAGAGCGCGAGAGTTGACAATTCTCTCTTCCTTTGCTATCTGCAGTTAATCAAGCGCTAAGAACGTTGACTAAAAATAAATATTAACAAATTAATTAGAGAAACGATGCGAAAAGAAACAGCTTCTCAGCGCTGAGATAAATACGATTGCGATTTATAATCGCTATGATTGTTTGTGGAAGTTACAGAAATATTGGGCACTATTTTAAGATTTGGTTATTTTGTTGGAATTGGCTCTTTATTTAAAAAATGGTAATTTCTTTCAATATTTTTAATAAAATATTCTGTGTAATTACAAAGTTTCAGCTTTCAAATATAAATACACGAAAATGTCGGCATTTTTTAACACTGATAGTCTTCAGTTGTGTGTTATTTAGTTCACAAAGTTTGCGTAACTGTTTAGATTCAATTGTTGTTAAAATGTTTTTAGTGATATATTTTATGTTATGATTCCTTTATATTTTCACTTTTCATAGTTCGTTTTGCAACACTGTTCCTTATTAATTGCCAATTATAAATTGCAATACAAAATGACCGGCTGCTCGTCTACGGCTACTTTTCGTGCTGAATGCTAAACAAATTGTGGAGGCCCACGAAAAAACATAAAATAAACTAAACGCGAGGCAAACTTCAAAATTTATACCCCAAATCGTTGCGTTTTCTACGTTTTGTTACGTTTTGTTTTTCGTGTGTGTTTTTTGTTGCTATTTTTAGACAATATTTAAATATTGCAAGCGTGTGTGTGTGCGCGTTGCGTAGACACAAACACCCAGATTGTGGATCTTTCTATCTGTAGCTGATAAATTCGAATGCGCAACGTGGCGTCGCAAGAGGTAGAAAAACTGAGCCTAAGCACCAAACTCTCTGAGATACACAGCGTGTACGAGACGGCGGTAACAAGGTCAGGGCGTCGCACATCAACAACAACAACAATAAAACAATATGAACAACAGCAATTAACACACGTCATCGATCGTTCGACGGCTACCGCAAAGATACGAATGCGAGCGACTTCAGCTGTTTTGAAGCTGTAGCTGTATTTGTATTTGTATCTGTATCTCTATATCTATTTGTATCTTTTGCGCGTACATTCAACTTAAGTTATAGCAAATTGTTTAAACAAATAGCGGAATAACAAAAAAGAAACAATTTTAATTTTTTTTCTTCGTATTTTTTGTACTATTATTTTGCTTCTCTTTCTCGTGTCTCGCGCCGGCGACAAGTTTTTGTTTACTGAATTCGAACCGAAAACTGATTTTTACAAAATCCAAAAACGGCTGCGCCGGCAACCGACAACGATGGCAGCGACGTTTGCGTCGGCTGCGCTATGCCCGCCAATAAAATATTTTCAAAAATACACTATTTTTTTCTTCGTTTTCTCCTCTTTTTTTCCGATTTTTGTTTGAGGCCCACTAAAAACAACAACAAAATCTACATGAAAAATTCACAATTTCTCGACGCCAATTAAACGATAAGCGGCAACTGCGACGTTGACGTCGACGTACGATAACAGCAGCGAGTACCGAGCGACTTGGAGAACATAATATCAATGATTAGCTAAAACAAAAAAAATTGTTCTCTAAGCATAGCGACAAAAGCTGTTATCAACGCGATCTAATCGCCACCATACAATAATTAGCATTTTATAGATATTACTGGTTGTGCGTGTGTCTGTGTGTGTCTTCTTTATGTACTTTCAGTGGTTTTTGCAAAAAAAAAAAATGATTGAAAAACAATCATCATCAATTATCAAGTGTTTAAATAAAGGAAATTGTCGAGCGTCTGCAATAAACAAGGTTTATTTTATACACTGCAATATTTTTTTTTATATTTAAATCAAGTTATATTCCAATTCCAAATATAATAGTTGGAATTAATATAGTATAATCTTAATATATTATGTCTTAACAGTGGGTTCTTAAATATAAGCCTGTTGGTTTTCTGAAGAAATAGGATATTGCAAAAAAAAATTAAATACAAATTTAAATCATTTCAGAAATATGTTGCAAAAAAAAATATAATTTTTTGAAAGAAAATCTGTGTTGAAGAAAACAGAATTTTTTCCATTGCAAAACCGAACTATGAGGAATAAGTTTATAATCCGTGATTAATCTACAAAATTACTGATTATTTTGTCTTGAAAGGGATTTCCTTATTGGAACATAAGAATAAAATGAGTATTCAAAGTAATTTTAAAATGGTTCAGTTCTTATAATAAAACAGCTTGAAATTTATATGAAAACCATGTTTTAATCGTTATTTGCTATTTAAAATAACAATTATAAAACTTTCTATTGCAAAAAAAACTGCACAATACTTCGCCGACACACACTATATAATATATACATATATGGCGTATTTAATAGTATAGTAGAATCGTTTGATAAGCAAATCGTGTACCTGATTATAAAACACTTACAACATCAGCAGCGACGTCAATTGAAAATACTTGAAATGGAATCAATATATGCAATATATCAATATGCGCAATATATGCATATGTATATAGAATACTGTTTAATATCTTATTCAAACAGTTAAGCACAACTTAACGACTTACAGCTGCTGCGACAATTATTTACACATAATTTAACCACTATCGCCATTCGATTATGCGCCAAAAATATGCATATGCAATTCGATGAGGGTGTAAGAGGGGGATCTTGGTGCCGGAGGGGGGGCTGCACACTTGCGCTAATTGCGAGCAACGCCAAGTGTTGACTTGGCGTGAAATTTATCGTCGTGAAAAAGCCGAAAACTAGAGAAAAGCAAAGCGCAACAAATGAGAGCGCTCTAGTGTAGCGAAATTGACTGTAAAATACCCTGTAAAGTGTCTTCTGAATGACTACAAAATACAATATAATATATATTTATATATATTTCGAATGGATAAGTATGTAAGCCTCTTTATAGTTACATATATTCCATGACTATTACATTTATAAACTTTTTCACTTCATTCGATTTCAAAGATATTATAATACCATATTTAATATACTCTATTTCTGTACTCCTTGTTATAGCGTATAATGAAATTGTGCAGCAAGCATGCAGCTCTCTGTGACTCTGCCTTTTGATTTAGGAAAATTGTTGCAGCTGGCCACCTGCGCGTATACGTAATCTAAATTTATTGGCTCATTAGAGATTTGTGCAAATGCGCACGTAAGCAAAGCGTTGGCCAAATTAACAAATTTACACATTTTCCTTTTATTGGCAACAAGGGTTGTCTAATTGGTCTTTAATTGTAGCCTATTCCAAAATTGAGGTTAATTTTTGCATTAAGAAAGAGCTTATCAAAAATTTCGATAAGCCATCGGAAACAGGTAAAATTCCAGACAGCTGGCAAAAGTTGGCATTCAGACTGAGTAATTATTTAGTGCTATCTCCTTTTCTCTTTCTTTCTTTCTCTTCTTCTTCTACTGAGCAGTTGTTGCGCGCTTTGTTTTTACAGCACTTACAGCAGCAAAAAGTCAACATTTGCTCAACGGCCCGGGACGTTTATAATTAAGAGTCAATATGTGTGAGTTTGTCAAGCAGCAGCAGCTTATGAAACCATATCAAGCAGTGTATACTCACTGTACTTTCAGCAGTGTGTACACACTGTACTGTAAGCACCACAAAGAACATCAGCAAAACTTCCAACTAAAACAAAATAAGCTCAACTCACCTCAACTCAAAATGCGTTATGCACTTTATTTGTCAATGGGCTTTGCAACGGGGCTTAGTGTTGGTAAACACACCTGAACATGGCACATTTGTGATCAGGCGACATAACGCAAAGTGAGTAAATATCGAAAGAGTTGAGCAGCAGTTGATGAGATAGGCTTTCATAATTGCATTGTTAAGGGGAACTCAAAAGTTGAACTCTCCTAAACTTAAATGGAGCAACACGATTTAAGTACACGTTTCTTAACACTAGTGAATAAATAAATAATAAATGGATCTGATCAAGACATCGTGGTCGATGAAGAGAAAATAACCTCAACTGACATTTAAAGATAATAAAGTTTAACATTACTTTCTTATCGACTTTATTATAAATACTCCGAAGTCTTAGGCACTTCTATCAGTTTTTAAGTACAACTAATTCACTTACGGTTCCCTCTCTCTGCTTAGAGGGTTTATACATGGGTCTAAGCAAGGTATTTTGTTGAATGTTATCGCTTACCTGAAAAGAAATGCAAAAGTAAATAATAATCAATAAATGGAATTTAAATTTAAATACAAATTTAAGTACAATGTGATTAAAAATATTGTCAAATTTCAATTTGGCGACGCAAAAACAAATATACTATATGCATTTAATTAATTGGCGTGTTTAGCAGCGGCTGGCAACAGCAAAAGCCCAATCGGAATTTGAAAATAACCTCAAATTACAGACGTCACTCGATGGCGAGAGCCAAGAAATCGAATGAATGCATTTTTGGCCAACGGCCACTCGAGAAAAACGTTGTCAATGAAATTCAAGAGTCAGCGGTCCGAAACGGAAATAGTTTTTAGCCAAGAGCGAAGTCAGCTGTGAAATGAAAATGAAAATTGCATTTTCACACAGTTAGAGGGCAGGTGTCGCTATAAATACCTATTCATATATAAGATTTCGTAGGTTCGAGACCCTTTTCACCAACTGTCTGCTAAAATATTTACAGCAATATTTCAATCAGCTGACAGGCGTTGAGTTTTGAGACGCGAATGAGTCACGTTTTTCATGTTTATCATTTTTTTTTTTTGCTATTTTTAATTGCAATTTTTTCTTATAGCTATTTGGCATTTCATGGGAAAAATGTCAAAAGTGGGCGGACAGTAAATTGATGTCTTGGAATTTTCTTCTGTTTTTCACTGAGAATCTATCAAAACAAATTGAAGAGCTTGATGGGTTCAAGAATTTCTCTGCAGCAAATAAAAGTTCTTTTAAATAACTGAAGAATTTAATGGTATTTATAGATAAATGAGATTGCGTGTTTACAACACTTTGAATAAGAATTCTCGAGAACCATACGCACAGCTCAAAATCGATATATATCTATATATTTAATATCATATAATACACACAGGTCGAATACATTCCCTATAAAAATGGCCAAACTTTTTACAGCGAAGTAAAAACCAGCATTAAAATAAAACTTTTATAGTTTATAGTTATAGTTATCGGATAATTTAGTGTATCTACTAGTTTTGTTAATTAACTATGGTACCTTTAAAGTAAAATCTCCACTGCCTACCCGTATTTTATTTAACATTTATTTTATAAACTCAAACAAGAACAGGAACAATCCCAGAAACAATGTAAACAGCAATAGAAGGAAATGATTTTACAGTTTCTTAGTTGTTATCGACGCAGGAGCCAGTTAAGCAACGCTTCTCCGGGCCGATCATTCTTACAGTATTTGATGGTCCGTTTAACCTCAATTACTGTTACTTCAGTTCCATCGTAGTCTGCGATACGTACATCATCAAAGGTATCTTGAATTGTCAAATTTTCGTTCATGCTATTCTCGTTAGTGTTGTCGTTCCTGGAGGCTTCATCAGAGTTATCTTGAGTTGTCAAATTTTCATTCATGCTATTCTCGTTAGTGTTGTCGTTCCTGGTGTCGTCGTTGTCGACATCGATCAGTTCCATGGGATATTCCGAGAAATTGCGTCCCGCCACACAGCCCAAAATCTGATCCTTGATCGGTTGATTGCCGATAAATAAATTCTGAAAGTAATAGCAATACGCGTAACCCAAAACAATCAGGAAGAATATCAAAAGACCGCCTAGAAAACCATACTCCACAATCATGGTTAAACAATTTTCGCTTTTGATACTTTTAGAAAAAATCCAAAAAATTTCACAAATATTTTTTTACGGAGCTTTTGTTTGACTTGTTGTCTGGGTTTGACTCGACTGGAAATAGTTGGGGATATTTTACGCGCAGCTAATTTTCAACGCACACTTTGATGATATTTATTTAAAAATTTAAACTAACAAGAATCAAGTTTTTAATAGGAGAAAAGGTGGAAGAGAAAAATCCCAGCAAGCTCGTAAAGGTGAAGAACAGTTAGCTGTATTCTGGAAAGTTTTTGTACGCCTAACATTGCTAAATTTGAGTTTTAAATACGCAACATATTCCATTAAACAATATACTTGATAAAATTAATTTTTTTGTGTTTTTATAATTTTTAATTCATTTAGTAGTATAACTTTTATTTATGTAATGTTAATGTCCAATTTAAATTCGATTTTAGAATATATAAATATTCCATTCAATAACTGTTTCCCTTTGAATTCAGAACAATTTTTTATATAAAATTATTTTTTATATGTAAAATTATATTTTATATATAATCATATTTATATTTGATGCGTTTTATAAGTCGCAAACTATCAATAACTGCTGCTGCCGATTTCCGATCAATCCCATACAGAACCATATGTTAATTGCTCAATTTAAGTATCGCATTTAAGTTATTTTTATTATTTGGGGCTCGCCAGTTGACAGCTGCGCCGTCCACAAATATTTGCGATGATAGCAGACCTGCCACATCAAGTGATATCAGGCTGAATGAGCCAGCGGGCGGGTGCATCTGGTATCAAGCACCAGACACCAGAACGAGCAGGTGATAATAGCTGTGGGAATAACAGGAGTTCAGCAATTGGAGCAGGCGTCAGAGCAGCTGGTTGACAATGTTTCACACATATATTTCGTTTTTCTTTCAGTTATCAGTTGATTAAATATGAATTACACACACAAACACAATAAGTATACATATATAAACACACACACACAGGGCTGCCGCACACAACGTAAAATGATAAGCGCCAGTAAAAAAAATATAATAACAATAATTCGTATACAGGGTGTTGCATTACAATGTTGCTTTGAAGAACAAAAGTACTGGGAGAGAGAGACATAGAAAAAAAATGCATATCAGTACAAATAAAAATGTGTTTACACTGAGTTTTAATAAGTGTGCAACAGTAGCAGCTATTGTGTAAATACCTTTATATATTTACATATAAAGATTAGTATCGCATAAAGGATAGTAAAAATTAAATACGAGTCTGAACTCATTATTTATCATAAGCGCAGTTCGAGGTTATATATCTTTGCTATATCGTTTGAATGCCAATAAATATTATTTAATTTTTTTGGATTTATGTGATATACTATTTACAATTTTTTTATAATTTTTTTTTTTTTTCAATTCCATAAATATTTAAAAAGAATAGGGGCAGGTATTCAATATTGTAGAAATTGTAAAAATTATATATATTTTTTTTTATAATTGCAGAGTATTAAAAAATATGTTCCAATGTCAAAAAAATTAACTATAAAATATTAAATAAATAATAAATTAAACATACGTCAGTTTTCAATACATTGATTTAGCTTTTGCCAATTCGTATAACCTAAAACCTTCTTTGAGTGAATTCTAAATATGCACATGTAAAAATGTATATATCACTATAAAAAAGCCATAAATATCTTTGCCGCGATTGGTAAGTGTAAACATTGCAAGTTTCTACGCGAAAGATACGATTTACTTACCCAATGAAATCTTTGATAAAACAATAAACCTTAAATAAACCGCGATCATTGTTCAGTAAATAGTCGGGCTGTATAACGGAAGCGGCCATAAGGCTAATGCTCTGTTGATGTTGTTGTTGCTGTTGTTGTTGTTGTTGCTGCTGCAGCGACGCTGAGTTGCTGCTGCTGCTGCTGCCGGTCGCCATGTTGGCAGCCATTTTGTTGGCTAGCGCAGCCATTTTGCCGCCATGCTAGCATTTAAAATTTAACATGCAGTTAACAATTGTTGTTTTTGACGTTTTAGCAATTATTGTTTATTATTATTTTTGTTGTTGTTGTTGTTGTTGTTGTTGTGCTAGCCGTGCACTTTTCATGTTGCAACTGTTTGTTAGCCGAAAAAGAAATTGTTTACGCTTCTCTTTGTTTGATTGCATTTCAAATGAAAATTAACGGAAAAATTAAATTACGAAGCAATTGCCAAATTTTCAATTAATGGAAAAATGCCTCAAAAATTGCCAATTTCATTACGAGTGCTGCATATGTGTGAGTGCGTATATGTGTATGTGTGTGGGTGTGTAGGCATTGCATGCTTCATAATCAGAGACATTTACACATGTGAGCCAAGCTTTTAATTAACATTCCGTTTACCTGCCACAGGCAATCATAAATTACAAAACTACAAGCCACAAAATAGAAAAAGAGGGGAAGGAGAGAGAGGGGGCGAACGGTAGCGTGAGCGAAATAGCAATTATGCTAGGCTGTACACTTTAATGAAGACGCCACTGTAATACTCGCCTCCTTATCAGAATGAGAATAACAAGCTTTGCGTAAGCAAGGCTTATGCGCGCAAAGCTTTTCAAATGAAAGCTCTCTAATACTTGTATATATAATATCATTTCAATTACTTTTTTTTTAGTATTTAATAATAATTTTTTAATAAAAAAAATGCTAAAGGTTTTATATAATAAACAACAAAAAATTTATTTATTAAGCACACAGAAAGTCAAATGTAAACTTTTTCTAATTCAATAGTTTTTGGTTTTAAGGGACCCTACAGTAGGGTGGACAACATACAGGCTGACAGCAGACAGAGCATGTTAAATTCTAGAAGCAAACACATAATCGTTAGTCAGCCAGGTAGTCAGTGGGGCAGTTGGTCGATGACAGCAACGAATGTTGCCTGTGGACAGTTTGTTTGGGATATTATGACAGCTAGGCCGATCCACTCCCAACCTCTCCCCTCCACGACCCCCTCGATGGTGAGTGTGTGTGACTTTTACAAGTGTAGAACACAGCCACAACACAGCCACGAGAGCTAAATGAAAAAGATGTTCGCCCAATGATAAGGCGACCTCGTAAAAATGACAAAAAAGAATAGGAAGTAAACATAAAAAAATTGGTGTACATATTAATTAACATATTTAATTAAAACATGCACAAGCACACGTGCTTTACATGAACAATTAATTGAAATTGAATAATAAAAAAAGGAAATATATTTTTTTTTATATAGCCAGAACAGAACTGTGTGTGGTCGCAAGGCCAAAGTTTGAGCACTTGATGTTAAGGAGCCGTTGCTGGGCGCTGGGACTCTTATTAAACAGTCGAGTATCTTACTTTTGAGGCCCTTAACAAGACTGACCCTGACTTTGACTTAGACCAAAAACAAGTCACGTTCCAAGTGAGGCACTCGAGTGAGGCCCATTTGATGACTCGACGAGTGTATGTGTGTGTGTGTTTTGGTTTGTTTGCCAGGGTTGCCAGCTTTACAAGTGCGTTTCGAGTGCCAGAGTTGTTAAGCCCAAGACCTTGGGCAGCAGCACAAATAATTTCAGGCCCATTTTGCATTTGCAAATGAATGTGGCGCCCAACGTGGGCACTTCCACGAACTGTATTCATTGCAATGTGAAATCTTTATTCAACCGAAATGAGAATGGAAATGCAAGCACAGCTGCCAAGGCTGCCCACGCGTCAACAAGGCTTTTCGCCAAAATGCAGCCAGAATCGAGAAATTGTAAGCTATATGTTCGCTTGAAATGTGTGCGCCGACAAGGCCATTAGTGCCTGGCTTAAATGCCGTGGGGGCCTCATGTGACAAATGGCAGAGCATAAGATATACTTTATGGATATTGGATAATATAAACCATAGAGTTATCTAGAAAGAGTTTTTATTGAAACTTTCAACTATATTAAAAAAATACGCTGTGATTAATTCATATTGGAAGTGTTCAAGTTAGGCTACACATTTATTGTCAGCCAGACTTTACTTAACTGTTCCGTTAACTATTTTCATAACAAACCCCATTAAGCATGATATCAGCTTGAGCTTTAAGCTTTTCTGCGTCTTGGCATAATTTTCGCATAATGTCAAAACAGTGAAAATGGCAAAAATATTCTAAACAAATATATTTATATATGTATAGATATACCTATATGCAAGTAATAAACGCATTGAAGCGTGAAATTTATGCACATCATAAACAAGCCAAAGAATGGCAAAAGGACGCGTTGAGTTCCAGGCAACGGAAACGGATTAAATGTGAATAACGAAATTATGCAAAGTATTCGCTGTGAATGGCGCCCGCTGTGCGAACGTGTGTCTGTATGTGTGTGTGTGTGTGTGTGACGGCTACGCGTCATTGCGCCGCGCCATAAAATCGTAGCAAGGACGCCAAAGGACTCGTCAACTTTCTAAAAGCGCATTGTTGCAACAACAACAACAGCAACAATAAGAAAATCATAGTTCAACAAAGGAAAGCACAAATAGAGTGAAATAAAAAATGGAGTGAAAGTAAGAGTGCTCTAGGTGAGACTGCACGACTAGCAGATACCCTGTATACGTATCGCAACTTCTATTTTTTTTTTATAACAACAATAATATAAATAATAAATCAATATTTTTTTCTAATATTCGGTGCCTATTGTTCAAATTTTTAAAGTAAACCTTTCATAAAATCGAATTTCAGGACAATTGGTGAACGAAGTTCAAAAAGGAAGATGTAAAATCGATAATTATCGATTATTAATTTTCCTTTTTCTACAAAACTTCAAATACATATTCCATACATACTTCATATTCTACATATACATACATACATATTCTACATATTCCATCCATAGGCTATTATACCCCTTATCAAATAATTTCAATGGGTACAGAGCATATCAAGAAAAAAGAAATAGCAAAAACGGGGAGAAAAAATTCGCATTTGCCACAGTGGCAGCAGCAGGCGCAACCTTGACCTGAAAACGTTGCTGCCATGTGGCAGGCATGTTGCAAAGTGGGCGTCTGTGGGTCGCACAGAGATGCGAATCGGGGGCACAAAGGAAATGAGAGACAACCAAGCGTTGAACATGTTGTTATTTGAGTTAAGTTCTTTGTTGCAGCAGCAGCAGCAGTAGCTACAGATACAATTTCATGTGCCACACACACACTCTGACAGATACTTTTCGTAGTTGCAGATACAATTGTAGTTACGAGTTCACATGTTCCATGAGTTTCGCTGCCTTGTGTGGCACAAACGAGCAGCACGTACATTATGTTTATGACACACTATTACTGTTTATTGCCACCTGCTAGTGCAACAAACGGTGGCACAGCACGCTGCTCACTTTATCAAATTTCATTCTGCTCGTTTCGGGTCAACTACTTAACTAAATAATTTTACAGCTTATGCAAATCAGCTGCATGCGTATAGTTTGTGGCACGTTGTTGCACGTTGCGTATGTGCAATAAATAACTGTATAAAAAATACATTTTTATGTGGCACAACTCGAACGCGTTTGCCCCAGGTCAACGGCAAATTTGGCAAATGAATTTCTGGTACGGAAAGTATACAAGTTTATGGGGAAACAAATTTCAGCAGCAAATGCGTGAAGTTATTTTTATTTTCAATACGTATAAAGTTCCGTCATAGTTAGAAAGTGTTTCAGAGCAGGAAATTCCCTGCACTTAACCATGTCTAAAATGTTTTGGTAGTTATAATACAGGTATAAAAACATATAATCTGTAAGAGTTGCTTCCGTCTAGTTTTTTTTCGGCAACTTATCGATAAAATCGCAATGCAATAAATATCAATTGATGCAGCTCTTTACTTAATTTCTTTCTTTCTCTTTTTGTGCCTATCTTTATCGCTTAATCTGCTCAAAGCAACCGCTTCAAGTCCGTTAATTTCATAAGAAAAAGTTCCTCAACTGACGTCAATGCACAAAAAACTAAAGAAAAAAAATTATATGTATATAAACACAGAAGAGCATGCAAAAAATCGTGTTTTCTTAATGGGTCGTTGGGCCATTAGTTAAATTAACGTGTGGAGCAATCTTATGGCAGATGTTAGATCTACCTTAAAGCGACGTGGTCGGTCGCAGCCTATCATCAAAGTGGGTAGCTCAACAACAACAACAACATCAAGAACAACAACAAACATTCACTGAAAATATGTCTATAATAAATGCCAAAATTATCAGCATAGCAAAATCTCAAATTCATTTTCCAAAATGGCAAAACAACAACAATAAAAGTTGCATTCAAGCGAATAAAAACAATAAAACGAATGCTCGACTTAGAGGTACTCACTACTCACCAGCTTTAATATTTAAATAATATTTATGTAGCATATATAGATAAAAAATTCAGAATTTTGAAAAATTTGTTTTTTTACACATTTTGATAATATTGACGTTTTTCTGAGTTTATTAAAAATAACTCAAAATAAAAGTTTTTCATATAAAAACTCTGATACTCTGATAGAAAGATCATGCGATCAACAATATTTGCACTTTTCTTGATGTTATTTTGTATTCTTATCTAACCTTCAATTTCAATAAAGTCTAGATTACACTCTCCCAAACATTTCAAACATTTACAGGGTATTAAGAAATGGCAAAATGATTGCTTTCGGCGATATGATGATGATCGTGAAAAACTGATATTTGATTTGACATTTAAGTTTATTTTGTTTTTTTTTTTTTTATTGCTGTATTTTGTTGGTTGTCTGTTGCTGGTGTTGTTGTTAATATTGTTTTTGTGTTCTGGTTTTGGGGTGTGTTGACTTAGGTTGAGGTCACCCTCCAAAATGCCAGGAAATGTGGTCAGAGTTATAAAAATATTGCGTATACGCAACGTAATGCGCAGCGCCATTGTCAAACAACGAATGCCAAAAAGGGGTTGCTCGGATATTGTTGTTGTTGTTCTTGATGTTTTTGTTGTTGTTGTTGTTGGCAACAATTCACAATGGGGCGAAGTGAATGAAAGCAAGTTTCAAGTGAGCATTGCGTAATCGAAACGAAGCCATCAAAGATGATGACGGCGACGACAACTTGAAGACAACTTGCCGTTGATACATACCCTATTATACCCAAATAGGGTATATTCAAGGCTAACTAAATGGGTATGAAGCATATATTGACAATTTGAGAGTACATAAAAACTAGAACATATAAAATTGGTATGTAAGTTCTTAGATACTCAATTTATGCTATTTTGAATCAAAATGTGGTTTAACATTTCTTTAAATTTTAATAGCAATTTATATTGCAACCAAAATAAAGTAAATTTTATTCCAAAAGGACACAGGGTATTTGCGAGCCTAGCAAATCAATTCTGGCTCAATTTCCTTATGCAAAATTCAAGCGAAAATAAACAAAAAGAAATCTAAAAAAAGAATGTACATAAACTGAATGAAAGAATAGAACAACAGACAGTAAGAGAGACAATCAATAGAATTGAGAAAATCAATGGGCTGGCATTACGAGTAAAAATTGTTGATTCAAATGCTTGAGGACTACTCGCACAGTTTAATTGAGCGACGGCCCTGACGCACCTGAAGGCACTAAGTCCAAGTTCAAGCGGAATTATTGAAAAAGCAATTTGGAGAGCATGCCAAAGGGTCACGGGAAGGAGGAGGGGCCACACGGGTGTTATCGCATTATTTATCAGGCTCCGAGGAATGCAAAAGGCCATTGATTGCCCAAGGCTTTTTTGGACGCTAAGGACACAACTTGACATTGAGTATTATTTTTTTTTTTTGTATCTGAAGTTGTTGCTGAACTTTCCGATAAGTTGGTAAAATTACAAGCTATTTTCGGGGTGTGGATACATGGCTTAGTACATCTATCTGTTTGTGGGGTAGTTTCTGTGTGGGCGGTACATATGTTGATTTTTATGGGTTCTGCCAACATGTTAATGATGGGCGTCACATCTGTCGAACTAGTTCATGTGCGCCAGAAAATTGAGGGAAAATAATCGATTTAAAGTAGGATAAGTAGAAAACGTTTTCTTTTTATAAAAGCTTTCTCTTAATTTTTCAAATAATATATTATAATATAAAATATAAAACACTAGAAAAATAATAAAAATGTTTACAATTAAAGAACTAGTTCATGTTATCGAAAGTAATCGCTGATTTTCATAAAATGAATTTCTTTAAAATTAATTTTTATAAAACATTTTTAATAAATAAAATTAATAAAAGTAAAATGATTTCAGATTACAAAGCTCGCTGTAAAAATAGGTTCTCATATAAAGGCTGCCTCATAAATTCCAAAGAAGTCAAATAAAATAAAAATATGCGGTGATAAATTCTTATGAAAAACTATTTTTATAAATGGGGGATCAAAACGTTGCATTCAATGGCATTCAACGAGATTTAAGCCGCCCATCAAAAGTATGTCCCGTTTGTGGAGCGTAGGAAAAGTTGTAATTAAAACAAATACCTGGAAAATAATAGCGGAATTTGCACTTAAAAATAAATATCAGTGTAAGAAGCTCGATAATGAGTTTCGATTAAATTCCCAGTAAGACCTTCATTTAATCCACATGCACTTTGACCTTACAACTTGTGACATAATACCAGATGACATTCAGTGAAATAAATGGAATGAAAGGCGCAGGCGTAGCCTTGATTTGTTTTTAGCCCCCCTTTTTTATACCATTGAAAAGGAATGTGAAGATTTTAGAATTCAAGATTAGAATGTTATGTAGAGAATTATTTTATGTTTCTTATAATGATAAATAAAAATATAATTTGTTTAAGAACAATTTTCAAAAAACAAAAAATTATAAATAGAATTTAGTTACCTTTTAATGAATATATTTCCGTTATTAAAGGCAATTTCTAGATTGTTTTTGTTTTCCATGAATGAAATTTTTTGTTGTTGTGTGTTGTGCTGACGACTCCACACGACGCACGACTCAAGAAACAAGAAGAACCGACTGCGAAATAGGCGCGAAATTCGATGAACTAACTAACAGCTAGGAGCTAAATTATCTCTGTGTGCGTGATGGACAGTTCTAAGAGGGGGAGTCGCTTGCTGTGCAGGCCCAAGCTAACGTTTAATTACACCAACAGAAAGAGCCACCGAGAGACAGAGAGAGAGAGAGGGAGGGAGAGCGCACGGAACGCGTGAGAGCTGAAACGAAAGCGTCGCCTGGTCGAGTTTTAGGGCTGAGGCCGAAGCGTTTCCTAATGAATTTTGATTACGCTGCGTGCGTTTATAAACAACAAAAAATAATATATATATATTCACTTATATATTTTTGCACTGCTCTATTTTTTATTTATTTATTTTTATTTTTTGGTATTTTTTTTTTTATATAACACAAAATACTTTTATTTGTAGGTGCTTGTTTGCAGCACTTTTTTTTGCACTTTGATTCTAATTTATTTGATGAAAAGCAACTGCGTTGCACACTTGCGATGTCCGACGAAGACTGACGATGGCAGCGACGACAACTTCCGCATTTGCCACAAACACCACTAAACGCTTAAACGCTGCAGACGCGCAAGATAAGACGTTGCCGTTATAGTTATCCACGCTTATTAACTAGCGAAATTATTTTTTGATATTTTTTATTGTTTGACATGAATTAAAAATATATTTATTTTATTTATATATATTTTTTCGCTTGTTATTCACATGCCTTGCAGGCGTGCGTGTGTGTGAGTATGTGTGTGTTGTTTGTTGGTTAGAAAGAAGCCAAAGTGTAGATTGTCAGCCGCAGCAGCACTCTGAGGGTAGCTTTTTTGTGTTTTACCCGTTTGGCGCGTTCATCGTCATGCAGATGAGCGCGCTAGCAGAAATACACACTCTCACACGCTCTCGCTCTCTTTCTCTCAGCTCTGCAAGTTCATTTCTGTGCTTAACTTTGCCACGTGAGCGCGCCCGTCTATTACAAAGAGAGCGCGAGAGCGCCAGGAAGAGAGCGACGAGCGCGCGCAAAAAGTTTATGTTGCAATTGCCATTAAGTGGGCGCGCATTGATTAACCCAATGCGGCCAGGCAATAAGAATTTCTGTGTGTGTGTGGGTGGGTGGCTGAAAATAACGGCGCTGCCCGTTTCCAAGCAGCCGTCGCCCGTTCCACTCTAACTAATTAGCCTATGGGCTACTGTGCGCGCTCTCTCGCGTATACATACATAAATATAGACAGCGAGAGCGCATTAAGAGGTTTATGTATATCCACCTGCTATGCTCCGTCGCTGCGCTGCAAAAGGCGCCTGCGCGTACACTTAGCATAATCACAAATACAAATGAATATGGCTGGGTCACTGCTGCTAGCAGGAGAGCTGAGGTGAAGTGAGGTGAGGTGAATTCGCAGCAATCACAACAATGCATAAACAGCGAGAGTGTGAGAGAGAGAGGCAGCCAGCTGCGGCTACCTTGCAGAAATGAACGCTGCATAAGCTGTAACGTGCTCTCGCGCACACACACAAACACACGGAAAACCTAATGCTCTCTTTGCGTTTGCTGCTGTCCTAATTTTGGGTCGTCGTCGATGGCTCGTTGGCTGTCTAACTAATTACGCCAATTTATAAATAATCAACGAGGCGCACAATATTAAGGTCCTTGTGCAAGGACCTGACCACAGCAATAACAATACAAAGCGCAAAAACAAATGTAAATATTTAATCGCAGCCACGTCGCTCGAGGCTATGACAAATCAATGTCGTAACTAAGCGATGATAAAATACATTGTTCAGGAGAGAGGAGAAAAAACAAGAAACGGGACACGCTAAGGACACTTGTCTGCTGTGCTTCCTTTTGATACTCATCATCATCTTTTGCGCTTGAACTAACCATGTTAATTGCATGCGTTCTTTACATCTACAGGCGCCTCTTTTCTTCTCATCTCTGAGTTAACACAACTGGAACATGACCTACATAGAGTGCAAAACATAAACAAAAGATAGCTTTACAGAAAGTTCGGACAGTTGGACAATTGAATGGTCAGTAATATATAATAGAAATAAATATTCATTTCTTGTAATACTACAAAAAAATTGAGATTGCTTTCCTTTAAAGCCAAGATCAAGAAATTTATATCTTATATTCTAATTAAAAAATTTATAAGAGATAAATAGAAAAGTTGTTTAAGATCTCAAATAGTTAGGCAACTGTTAAAGACCGAAATAGGTTCAAATCCCAGGTTAAAAAAATTTATCTTAAAAGTTATATTTATAGTTTTTGACAATATCGTATTCTTAATAATAATACTCATAGAATATTTATAATCTCACGCTGCATAGCTTTGATTTCAATTAAAAATTGTATCTTTATGCCGTTTACTTCAGAATCCTATCTCAAAAAAATATTTTTATTTTTATAACTTACTCAAGTTATTTATTTATAATACGGATGTCACTGTCTAGTGAATCACAACATACCTGCAACGAAAAGAAAATAGAAAGAGATTAATTTAGTAATCAAGTGCTCACATAATTTAATTAAAACATTTAATTAATAATTGTTGTACAAATAATAAACCCCCTTTGATACTGATATTGCTCTATATTATTTTTCTACTGTGTGACTCATATATATATTTAGCGCAATTAGGCAATATCAAGAAGCCCAACTGATTGAAGACCGAAGGCAACTCACATAAACATATAGACAATTTATAATAAATTTAGCTCTGATAAGATAAGCCACGGTTTATAACACCCAGTGCCTTTCTTAATTGGAGGCATATTGAAAACTACGAACAACGAGCTGGAAACAGACGGAAAGATAAACACTTAAATACAGAAACTGGTTGACTGCTGTAATTTTCCATATGGGCAACACAGTGCACAACGTTCGGACCAGTTCTTTTAAAGGTCACCTCAGAAGTTGATCGACGATAAACAATGAAAATTTTGTATTTCTCTAGAAGTTGAGATACGTAGACTTTCAGTACGTTTGGTGTTATGAAATTTATAATAATAATTTTGAGAATTTAAAAAATTTAAGAATATTATGCAATATAAATATACACCATTTAATATGTTTACACTTTTTTTTAATAAATAATGATAATCTATAAGAAATAAATATTAAAATTTTCAATTGTAATAAAAATACAAAAATTTAAGTTTTGAAGCAATCTTCTTTTAGAGTGACCACTGTATAAATATAGTTAAATAATCATGATAAACATTTGTAACATTTTCCTTCAAAACAAAAATGCCATCACAAAGCTTAAAATCTTTGAAATAAATGTCACGCAGAGTTTAAGTTTTATTATTTTGCTTTAAAAACAAAACATAAAAAAAATATGAAAATTTTTTATATTTTTGAGGAATTTTCTTTTGCAGCACAGCTGTTATCTAGACAACAACTGATAAGCCCAAGCTGCGCTTAAAGCTTTGATTAAAATTCTGTCAGTTTTGCTGACTAAGACGAAATGCAACAAACTGGAAGTGGAACATTTGCACTGGGGTCAATGAAATAAAACGCAATTGCGACTAGAACGGCAAGCAATTCTCCGCCCCGCCAAAGCACTTAAAAGGTAAGCAGAATTAACCTCTGCCACCAAGAGAGCAAAAAAGAGAGAGAAAGAGCGGGAGAGCGCCAATAGCAGCAATAGCAGTGATCGGAGCGTGAAAAGTCATCAACACAAGAGCCAACGGTGAGAGAGCGCACGGCACAAAGACTGATTGACGGTTACCAGCAAACACAAACACACACTCGTGTATAGAGAAACACAAGCAAGCAAACCGGCGGGCGCAACAAGAGTGATGCGAAGCGAAGCAAAGGCAAAGGCAGTGAAGCAGCTGAGACTCAAATGGTTAGCCGCTCAGTGTGACAGTGAACGTCGTACGTTATTGTGTTATGGCAGCAGACGCAACAAAGCGCTCGAGAAGAAAAAGTCGACAACAACAAACGCAGCAGCAGCAAGCAACAGTAATAGTTGTGCCGTGAAGAAAAAAACCAAACAGCGTGTAAACTGTGTGACAAAGTGCAAGAGGCAATAAACAGCAAAATCTACAATTCAAGCAGCGCAGCAACAGTTGTCTGTCAACCACCTGAGATCTATATTCAACACGTCCAAAGAAGAAGAAGAAAAAGCAGTAGAAGCGAAGGAGGCGCAGACAACCGCAAATATGTTTGAGGTGGCCTGCCTAATGTTCATTTGCCCTTGGCTCATCATCGTCTTGCTCATGTTCATCGCCATGACCGTTCTATAGACAACAACAACAACACCAAACATAGCGATGATGAAGAGAGCGCGAGCGCACAATAAAGAAAAAATAAAATAATGAAAAAAAAAAATAGGGCACACTTGCCAAAATGAAAACAAGCGGCAGCTGTTTCAACACATTTGGCAGTGTGCCCGTTTATTGTTTTGTTTATTGATGCTTGATTCCTATGCAAAATGTGCTTTGAATTTTTAAACTAAAGTCAATCCAGAAATATATAAAGTTTAAAGTTTGTTGACAAACTAACAAAAAACAAATTGCAAAAACAAAATGGAAATGTGATTGTAATTTTAATTATATTAATATATTTACACCTATATATCATGAATATATTTTATGTACTTCCTAATTAATTAAGTTTTGTTTTACGCATGTGCGAATAAATATACATATTGATAAACCCGTTTTATACACACAACAACAAAATGAATAATTGCTCAGGGGGTCAGTTTCAAAAATTTGCATAATCGCCACAGGCAACAGGTGCGAGCTGTCGCAAAAGGACAAGAATTTCCTCCAACAGGCTGTGTTTCATTGCCTCCCAATGAAAGATTGCTGGGAACACAAAACAAGGTGGAAACACGTTTTTCATTCCAATATTTGCATATTTAAAACTGACAATTGGTTAAGAATTTTGAATTTAAAACAAGTTTTAATAGAAAACACAAAAAAAAATTGAATAAATTCAGATGGTTTAAAGCCTAGATATAATATTTATATGTAATTTGGATGATATGAAGCCAAACCTTTGTTGGATATCTTCAAATTAGATTTTTATAACATTGTATAAAAACTGAGTTAAAATTTCATTATTTTCGGATAACATTTGTGAAAACTTTTGCAAAGAATATTTCCTGTGGGGTAAAGTCCACTTTTGATTGTTGAGTTGTTTTTACAGGTAAAATAAAAGCTCTTGAAACGGCAGACGCGTAGACCACCATAAATGGGAACTAGCCTTATCTTTAACTACACTATCTGTATCTTTGATAAGCAAACGGCGCGCGACTGGAGATAAAAAAACAACAAAAAATTTAATACAAAATGTACAAGCAATTTTGTGTACTTTTTGGGAGGTTTCACTGTGGGTGGTTGTTCTCGTTTCATGTATGCTTTATTTCCAAGAATTATAATAAAATGCTCAAATATTTCTCAAAAAAGAAAAGCGAACGTTTTGCGAGAAGAGATCCAAGCAGCTGCCCGCCCACGCTAATGGCAGCCAGCCCTCAAATTATTTATTTTGGATATTATGGCAAGCATCTCAAAAGGCCTAGAGAGTCGGGTAGAGGGTTGGGGTAGGCGCTTTTTTAGCTGAGTAGGCCCATTTTGTTGGGAAAATTCATCATATTTTTCGAGCACACTAAGATAATAAGAACTGTGCAACGAATAAGATATCCGAAGATTAAATGTCCTTTCATACAAAGCTTTGAAAGTTTTGAAAAAATATATCATAATTTTTATATGAAAAGGGATATTTTTTTAAAGGTATTGGTCCGATATTAATACAATTTAAGTATCAATATTGTTAAATGGATTTTGGATGAGGGTATGTAATATACATATATTTATATGTATGTTTTATTTAAGTTATGCTAACTATACAATCTAGTGATCCGATGAGACCGACTGCGAACTATATACTATATTTTATTTAAAGAAACTTATAAACCAAAATTCATGAAGATACCTTCAAAGCAGTCTGAGTTCACATAGTTTGTTAAATATATGGATAGCTATTATAGTGTGTTCATACTGAAAACCCCACTTTAAATTTACAAACCAATATGTTGCTGGGCGTTGCCACATGGTGATAATCAAAATGTGATTTGCTGTGTTTCGGCCACATGACAAAAAAAGCCGCAATTACTCGTACTTTGGTTTTTAACTTGAGCTGACGAAAGTGAAAGTTGCGAACAAAATATGATTACTGATAAATACATGCACACATACAAAATGCATATATATTTGGACTATAGTTGCTTTTTGTGACATGGTAATTATTTATTTATTTTGCCCCAGGGCTCTGTCGCGACGTGTCAATGACAAAGTTAAACGAAACTGAAATTAATTATGTAAAATTAAAAAATAAAACAAGCCAAGCCAACCGGTTTTTGTTTCATTTAGTATAAGCCAAAGCGTTGCCAGACTTTAAAAGGCATACAAATTAATTAAAAACTTATTGATATTAAGCAAAATAAATTTGACTGCGTTTTGTTTTTGTTGTCGTATTGTAAATTAAGAAAAATGCATTTATAAAAAAACACACAAAATTAAGTACACGGCAAAAGTGTTGCCTTTATTTGGTTTGGTTTTTATTAAGGTGTTAATTACAGTAAATTGTATTTACCACAACACAGAGCAGATACAAACTTCTTGTCGTATTTATAAGGGAAGGATTTATAAAAAAATAACTGTACAAAAACTAAATATATATTTAAGTCTTTAAAATATTTGTATAAATTAAAGTAAAGTATTGAAAACTCACCACAACTAATTTGTACAAATATTTATAAGATTTTAAACATAGAGTCAAACTTTCTTCACCTTTCATCTTTTGTCAGCTATATTTTTTTGCCCAGCACTGTATTAAGGGGTTATTGTTTTTGCGCATAAAATGGACAAATAATATACAGATTTTTGTTTTTATTTTTCATTTTGTTCTGTTTATTCAACGTTTCAGTAAATAGTAAATAATTGTTCAGGCGCTGACTAAGTTGAGTACACAAAAGATTTGTTGTTATTTTATTTACACATTCAGATGTTTCTTTTTTTGCCTTTGTTATGAAGTCTGGGGTCAAAAACTGAAACTGGGTTAATTCAATAGAGGCGAAAAAGAGGATAGGGCTCAATAATAACAGTTACAAAATTAGCTGGAATAACAACATGAAAACTTAAAAGCAACAATTGCTGGGCAAAGCTCAAAAACCATTTTCATTATAAATTCAAGTTTGTTGACACGCAACAACAACAACAAATGTTTGACTATAAATGCATTCCGAGTAATGTTTTTTTTTTTTTGTAATATTTTACACCCAAGCCGTGCTGCAAAATCGCGTGTCTGGCCTATTTAAAGGGTAGGGCGTAAAGGGGGCGTGTGCTGAGGCTATAAAGACGCGATTCCTTCGGCTGGAAGTGCATTCACCTCCAGTTTTTTGTGGGTTAGCAGGACCCTCCATTCTTGTTGCTGTTGTTATAAATTTGGACTGTTTACATTTTTCATGCGATTCGTTTGCTTTCTGCTGCTTCTTTTTTCCCCACTTTTTGCAATTGTCGTAATGGGCACTACGAACTCATAGTTCCGGTCGAATACCAACAACAACAATAACAACAACAATGGGCACTCGTCTACTCTGCAAATGCAAATGTGCATTTGTTGAGTATATAGAGAGAAGGAGGAGGAGGTGGGCGGTACACACTGAAGACGCCCCACTAGTTGCAGTTCATTGCTCCATTTGCCCCAAAAATAAGTGAATTATTAAAGGAGCAGTCATAACAAAACTTTGAGTTGCAAATGAAATAAAATAGAATCAACTGGAATCAAACAATTTATTTTAAAAAAAAAACATTTTAAAGCATACGGCGAATAACTGAAAGGGTTTCATTCTCAAATGTATTTATATAATTAATGACCATACATTTTAATATAATTTAATTTATTAATTTAAAGTTCCTTAAAAAGTTCAAGTTCCCTTAGGTGAAAATCAGATTCTCAAGGCTTGAAACAATTTATCAAAATGTTTGTTTATTTTTATCCATTTTTTTTTAATAGAAAGACATATATGGCAATTTCATTCAACCTGTCTTTAAATCAACGTAAAAGTTAATCGATTATATGGCATACTCCATTTGTAAACTTTACTTTTGTATTTAACTTTCCTCATTGAACCGATTATAATAAAAACAATTAAATAACTTCACAGGCCACATGCCACATGCGGCAAAGTGTTGCAAGCACTTTTGTTTGCGTTCACAAATGGGGGCACTTGGAGTGAGGCCCACCCTGCTTCAGCTGTAAATGAATTTGCTGCAAAATTCGCACATAATTAAATACAAACAACAAAAAGTGCAGCGAAGAAGAAGAAAGCTCATAAAACTAAATTACAACTAATAAAATGTTTACTAGTTTGCGGCTTTCAACGTTGCAGCGCTTTGAAGTTAGTTGCAAGCATTTGTTGGTTGCCGCTAGTTGCCGCCAGATTCAGTTGCAGTTGCAGTTGTGGCGGGAAACGCGAGTCAACTGCAAGTTGGCTATGTAATTAGGCCAGAAATGGGCGGTCATACTTATTTCCCTTTCAAAATGTTGCAGCTTGTTGAGGCAAATTTTCGAAAACTTGAAGAAATTATCTCTTACATAAGCATAAAAGTAATTAAAGTGAATTTAAAAATTTTCATAATCATTTTTTGTTGGTAAAATTTCACATATGTCGATAATAAAATAATTGATTTTTTACCTTTTTCACCCTATTTTTTTTTAAAAATTGACTTAATTAAATAAATAAATAACTGAATTTTATATTTTTTCCAATAAAAAGTTTTAAGACATATTTTGTTAGTACTTTTACATTTCAATTCTTTTAAAAAACTGTTTTCAAATATTAGATATTTTTTTAATGCAAGAGTATTCAACCATCGACATGCCAAACATGACTTTTTCTTTTGAGTACACTTTAATTTTGCACAAAGATTGATAAATACAAATTACGCTGCATTTTCAAAAAAAAAATTTCCATTTTTTTAGCATTTTTATTTTGATGTTTCGCAAGCATAAAATTGCTTGACACAACCCCCCTCTTTCTTTCCCTGCTCCACAGTTTGTAGTCTGTGCTGCGTTTTATAAGAAGTATGCAGAAAAGAGTGAAGAAAAGTGAAAAAATGTGTGTAGAAATATTTTTGAATACTCTGTGAAAGGAGCTGAAAAGGGGTATATTAGATTGTTTCTCTTGCATTTCGATATATTTGTTGAGCCGTTTTCAAAGTTCGTTATATTTATTTATATTATATATAAATGCTCTCGTATCTTAAATACTTTAAAAATACTTTTTACGTCAAATTTGTATGTGATATTTTTCTAAACAAAGTGTAGCCCAGTTCCAATGTTTTGAATTGTTTTCTGCTGTCGTTTTTAGTCGTGTCGCCAAACTGTCTGCGACGTATTCGTCATATTGTCCACGTCTAGAGTCTAGACCCCCCAGAGGGACCTGGGAGCTGGTCATAAGCCAAAGCGGACAAAGTGAAACCCGAATCCATAATGAACTTAAGCGCTATGGAAATGTTGTTTTTTTTTTATTTATTTTCTTATGGCTTTGGCTTGTTGTTCGCATTTTGCTGATTTGCCTTTGTTTGAGGCAGCTAATGAAGCGCGCCATGTGCCAACAGCTTTGGTTTATTTTTACTACGCCCCCGACCCCCCCAACCAACGCACCTGCTGCTTAAAGTGGTGGTGATGGTGGTGCAGTGGGTGGTCTTTAGTCATGGGGCTGTGCTTTGGTCGTTTTGGCCACCAGCTCATTAGCTTGGCCAAATAAACACAAGGCAAAATATGGTGAAAATTGTTTTCGCCGGTCATGTGCTAAAATGCGTGTGTGTGTGTGTGTGTGTTTGAGTGTGTCTGGCTGTGTGTAAACACTGTCCACGTGGCTGGCCAACTGGCAAAAAAAAAGTAATTAAATGTCTGGCCCTCTCAGTGCGAACCCAGAGGAGTCAACAAAAGAATCACCCCAAAAGGCGACTTTTGACATTGCACCAAAAATTTAATTTATATTCCAAAGCCATATCAGAGCGTATACTTAATTTTTTTCAATTATAATTGGAAAATAGCTTTCAAATATATTAGCTTATCTAAGCAGTTAATTAAGTTATTTTAGGTGAGAAATATATGTCTTAAAGAAGCATTGAGTAAAAGTAAAGATGGAATTTTTGCCTCGATTAAATTTGGTCAATAAGAGATTCATTTTACGAGTTATATTTAATAACATGTAACTTTTAAAAATGATACTTGAGTTATTATTATTTAATATTTTTAAATAAACTCATCATAAGCAATAAATGGATTCTAAGGTCACCTCGGAACACAATTAAAATTATTTTTAGCATATATTTCAACTGATTAGTTAGCAATATTTTTGTGACCTTTGATCAAGAAATTAGCGAATATAATTTCATGTTTATAACAACTGAACTTTACTCGATTCGATTCAATGCAAGCAACAAAAAACAAGTAATAAAATATGAAATGATTGCACTTTCATTAGCGTTGAATTATTATGCAATAGTTCGCTAAATGGAAAGGAAATTAATTGCAACAATAAAAATTACAGAGATTTATAAAAATTATTGTCACAGGAGAAGCGAAACACGAGCTAATGATGTCTCTTAAAAGTGCAACTGGTCACGCCCAAACGCCTCAGGCAAAAAACAAAATTCGAGGGATTTTTATAAAGTACATTGCTTGTAAATATTGTATTTTTGCAAAGCAGCTAGCGATAACGTTTACGAAAGCGACACAGAATTGTAGAGATAGGAAATAGATAGAAAGAAAACGTTAAAGAATTTTCCAAATAGAACACAGATAAAGAAATTACAAAATTTTCAAGGGAAGAAAAGAACATACGCAGTTTGCACATTTGTGTTTATATGTTTTTGTCAGGCGCTTAATCAACACTCAAACTATTTTTGAGAGCGTAAACTCATATGAGAGAAAGTTAAGTTTTCTACAGCAATGCAACTTTTGTGTCAGCCCTCGCTATGAGTGCTTACGCCTCGAGTCCATTGTCATTGTTATATGGGGAAATAATAAAATGCAATGCAATAAAATTGCTTTGCGCCCGTTAAACCAAAAAAAAAAAACCTGCGCGCACGTGTTGCTAGTTAGTGAAAACTGATGCATCAGCCCCCTTGGGGAGCCCCTTCGGGAGGGGCCAATTCGGCCCGCTAACTGGGCAACTATGGGCCAGAGTTTGCCACACTTATTGGCAGTTTAACTGGCAGCCATTTAAATGCAATTTACGATGCAATTCAATGAAAAATATATCTGTATCTGTGTAAGTGTAGTTAAAGCTCTGTAAATGTATCTGTATCTGTTCATGTAACTGTATCTGTATCTGTAAGCGTGTATCTGGTCGCGGTGTGGAAATTAACAATTCCCCCCTTTTTGGCGAACGACGTCGTGCCAGACATTGTGGCGACGCAGTCAACTTTGTTGTTGTCGTTGGCGTTGTTTGTGTTGTCATTGCCATACCCTGTACTCAGTGAAAATGGTTAAGAAAGGGTATATTGTAAGTATTGAAAGTATCTTATATAAAAGAAGGTAATTTTTATACATCTAATGACATTTTTCTAAAATATAAATATCGGTTTTTAGTCGTCGTGTTTGTGTTTCTTAATAAAAAGTTATTTTGTAGTATAAAAATTATAAATTTTTACTTACTGATTTTCAATAATTATTAATTAATAACCAGAGTACAAATGGTAAAAGCTTTAAATACACAGAAATAATAGTTTTACAAAATCGATAAATATCGATTAGCAGTTTGTGTCTTTTCAGCTATGATATTGTTTTGCATACTTTTATGGTTAGTATAGTTTTTGCACATTTTTTAGTACAGGGCATATCCCAGTCAGCTTTTCTTTGCCAAGTTACATTTAGTTTTTATTGTTTTGTTGCTCTTTTGACTTAACTTCACATGTCTCAGCCCTTTCTCTTGCTCTCCCTGGCTTTTCCTCATTTTAAAACCTTATGTAATCACATCGATTAGTTGATTCCCTGTTGTTCTTTTGTTTTGGCTTTACCCACTTCCTAGTTTAGGTTCCATATTTACGGTTATCGTTCATGAACTGTCTCGATTATATGGCAAATGCAAAAATGGGCGTTTTTTTCTATTCGCCACTGTCGTGGGGCTAGTCATCTAATGGTGGCAACTCTTAATTATACAAATAGCAACTATTTGCTTGAATATATAAAAGTTGATTTACAAGCTACGTTCGTGTTTGAGAAATCTGATTATTGACTTTGATTGATGGCCATGTGATTATTAGTTTGATTTTTTTTATTATAGAGTTTTATGGGTTGTAAAAAATCGGTTTTGAGTTGGGAGTTTTTGAAAACCAAATGACATTTACAAATGCCAAAAGATAAGCTGCGGACTTTCAACAGATCAAAGACAAAATTTCGAAATTTTTAAAGCATGGCTTAAATTTAATTAAGCAATTTTTGATTAACAAATAATTTAGTAAGTTTTTGAATAATTAAGATTTGTCTTGTAATAGAGTATAAGGAGAATTAGAAAGGGTTGGAGTATAATTAAAATTATATTGAATAACCAGTCTAGCAAGAGATTAATTCTCCTTTCTAGAATTTAAAGTCTAATTAATCACTTACCAAAACCCAAGTCAGAAATAAACAGATCCCCACGGAAATATATATAACTATAAATATTACATACCTGCAATGAAAAAGAAGAAATGTGTATATTAGTAAAGCATTTTAAAGTTACTTTTTACACGAAAAATATAAACAATGAACTTGCAATATTACAAACGTGTAAAAAATGTGAAAATTGTACAAAAACAAATTAAAAATGACTTCAAATTCAACAACAATTACACCAGTCAGATAATTATTTATATGGTACATGCCAAGTGGTTTAAATGTAAATGTTAGAATAATGACGAATATCGATAGGAAACAATTACGAATTCATGACAGCAGTCGCAAAACTTGATGACTAGGCCCACCGAACCGGATAAAAGTGCTTCGAAGCGAATTGGTAAACAAAAAATAAGAAGAAAAAACATGGTCGAGTGAGAGAAAAGACAAAAACAAACAGAGAAAAAAAGACTTTGGCAAATTCTTCAGGTTGCTTTGCCGGCCTACACAAGTCGCCGTTGATGGGCCTCAGCCTCAGCTGGCAAACAATGGGAAAGCGGCAAAAATAACCTCAAGATATGAAACGAGTGCAGGCACGCAGACCCGAGGGCCCAGACTCCACTCAACAGAAAGGCCGAGACCGGAGACTCAGACGCAGATAAATCGCTTGGCCAAGGTAAACAAATTCTTTTATTCTTCTCTTTTTGCCAGGTATTTACCCTTGCAATGGGCTTAAGAGATTTGTTACAGCGTTTGCCAACTGATTTCCATGACAAACTTTATTGGCTCGGCTCGACTTTTTTTAAAAATGAGAATTGCGAAATTATACTTTTAATCGATCAATTAGTGTAAAAGACAACGTTAAAAGTAATTCTGATGCGATAAAATTGTTGTTTAAAAATCATGGCAAATTTGACAAAAATTTCAAAACAAATGCTCTTGGATTCAAATCTTAAATATTTCAAACTCTTATAACTTTGTCAAAACTAAACCGATTTTCACGTTTGACGACATTTTGATCATGATTTGTCCTCTAATTGAATCTACATCAAAAATATGTGAATTTTCAAAAATTAAAATTTTTTGATTTTTTGGAAAAAAAATCATGTGGTCCCCCCTTATAAATTTTCGGAAATTTTTTTTTTCAAAAATTAGAATTGCGAATTTATACTTTTAATCGATTGTATTTATCACAATTAGCGTAAAAAAGAACATTAAACGTGTTTCTGAGAATGTAAAATTTTTGGTCAAAAATCATCTCAAAATTGACAAAAACTTTGACATGTAAAACTCTCGGGTCCTTAGCTCCCATATTTCAAACTGCCGTAACTTTGTCAAAACTGAACCGATTTTCATACTTGATGTCATTTTGATCACGATTTGTCCTCTAAATTAAATCTACATCAAAAATATGTGAATTTTCAAAAATTAAAATTTTTTGATTTTTTGGAAAAAAATCATGTGGTCCCCCCTTATAAATTTTCGGAAATTTTTTTTTTTCAAAAATTAGAATTGCGAATTTATACTTTTAATCGATTGTATTTATCACAATTAGCGCAAAAAAGAACATTAAACGTGTTTCTGAGAATGTAAAATTTTTGGTCAAAAATCATCCCAAAATTGACAAAAACTTTGACATGTAAAACTCTCGGGTCCTTTGCTCCCATATTTCAAACTGCCGTAACTTTGTCAAAACTGAACCGATTTTCATACTTGATGTCATTTTGATCACGATTTGTCCTCTAAATTGAATCTACATCAAAAATATGTGCATTTTCGAAAATTAAAATTTTTTTTATTTTTTTGGAAAAAACTCATGTGGTCCCCCCTTAAAAATTTTCGGAATTTTTTTTTTTTCAAAAATTAGAATTGCGAATTTATACTTTTAATCGATTGTATTTGTCACAATTAGCGTAAAAAACAACATTAAACGTGATTCTGAGAGGGTCAAATTTTTGGTCAAAAATCATCCCAACATCGACAAAAATTTTACATGTAAAGCTCTCGGGTCCCTAGCTCCCATATTTCAAACTCCCATAACTTTGTCAAAACTGAACCGATTTTCATATTTGATGACATTTTGATCACGATTTGTCCTCTAAAATGAATCTATATCAAAAATATGTGCATTTTCGAAAATAAAAAATTCTTCGATTTTTTAAAGAAATAATCATTTAGCCCCTTTGCTGAATTTCTAAAAATATGTTTTTTTCAAAAATTGCAAATTTATACTGTCAAATCGATTGTTGTTGACATAGTTAGAGAAAAATCTAATTTAACTGTATCATGGTTATTATGAAAAAAAAAAAAAACGCAAGACTTTTACTTTAGGGTATTTTCCACATCGGTATGCCATAGCTATGCTCTTGTTTTTGTCTGTCTTTAAATTTATTATGATTTTATTTTCTGTTTTGTTTTGTTTATTTTTTTTATTTTTGGTACCTTTGTTGGTGAAGAAGTTTACGACGTGCGTTTCACGCTGGACGGCCAAACAAGTTCAAAACCCGCGGGCCACGTTATGAGGGGGCCACAAGAAACCCACCAAGAGAGAGCGAGAGAAAAAGAGGGGGCGAGAGGGAGGGGGAGACGCCCTGCCTTTACGAGCAAACCATGTCTCGGGTCAGATGCTCGTAATTGTTATTTGTTATACTTGAGTGTGTTTCATTTTTTTTTTTTTTGCTTTTATTTTTCATTTTTTTTCTTGCGCTCTCATTGAATATTATTTTTGGCATGTTTTTAAGGCTTGCGGCTTTTTTTTGCCCCTTTGTGTGTTGTGCTTTGTGGCCCCAAAAATAAACGCTGACATCATCGAAGCAGCCAAATGTCGACAATGAAACGCAGCTCACTTATGGCCAGCTACTCGCTTATTTGGCGGCCTTACAAGGGGTGGGGGTGAGCGGGGGGTGAGGTGAGGTAAGGAAGAAGGAGGGCGGGGCGGCTCCAATGGGGCGACGCACGAAACAAACAAACATGTTGTGTGTGTGCGCTTGTTTGTGTCTCCTTTGTGTTTGCCAGGCGATTAAACACCCAGCTCCCCTCTCTCCATTCCTTGCTTTACAAGTTTCCCCCCAATTTCAGAATTTTTTGCGTTGCAAATTTTAATTCGGTTTATTTTTTCCCCCTTTTCATCAAAATGCATTCCAAGAGTTTTTTTTTAACCTTGAACTTGATCAGCAACTGGAAACTGCATTGGAGGTTTTTTTGGGGAGTTCAAAAAATATGCAAATTTTTTTGGCATCTTTGTTACTTTTATTTCTGCATTTGCCTTTGCTGCAATCGGCGGCGCGTGGCAAAATAATATCTTTTGATTTGAGTCTGAAACTGTACTCCTATTGAGACATAAGCGTAGAATAAAAAATGTTTTACATTTTAATATAACATTATTTTATCGATAACAAAGGAAACTATTTAGTTTAAGGAAATTAATTTTTAAATTATTATTGACAACAAATATGCTATCAAAAGTGAAGATAAATAAAATGTATTTTTATTTAAATTATCTATTCTGAATGAAAAAAATATTAAAGAACACAGTTCATAAAAATTTTAAAAATAATTGAGCTGGAATTCTACTAAAATTTAGAATTACTTTTTTCTGCCTTTGTAGGCAACTATTAAACTTGTATAAATAATTTTCCTAATTTTCCCTTATCAACATTTTGGCCACTTTTCCAAAACATAAAACCTAACATAAGAATATAAATTCCAATAACCATTTGACAAACTTGCGACTGCTATTGCGATTTACTTTTTTTAATTTGATGCGCATTCTAGAACTCCCCTTAAAAACACAATTTCCTAAATACCAAAGCCAATAAAAATTAACACAAGACAGGGGGCAGAAAAGTGGGGAGAGGGGGAGAAGCTGTGGGATACATTGCGCCCCTTTTGGAATATGTAGCTTGCTTATCGAGGCAACACGCAAAATATTGTTCCTTATTTTCTCGGGGGTTGGGAAGAGTCTTTTGTGTGTACTGTTTTTTTTTTTTTGGGAGCCCTTGAATGGTTCCCTGGGGACGCATTTGCCCCAACAAATGCGCAGTTCTTCATTCAGGTTTGCCCGCGGTCAGAAACTGCGTAGTATGCGAGTATATAAATATGTATAATATGTGAAATGGCTTTTTTATTACGAATCATCATCAATGCCATCATCAGCGTTGAGGAGTCATATACAAGCCGAACATTTACATAGTAGACATGCGCGACTAGCAGATACCCTGTACCTGCATCTGTTATATAAAAATGCGATTATTTGAATTTAAATAGAAAAAAATATATAATTTGATTTGATTTTGTTTCCCTAAATCTTGTAATCTGAATAGATGTTCCAAAATACAATCGATATATATCGATTTTGGAAAAAAGTCAGATTTAATAGAAATAAATATAAGAGAATACTTTGAAAATTTTTTTGTCGCTAAAATAGATGATTTTGTACAGGCGAAGAAACTTTTAAAGGTAACCAAGAATATAAAAACTAAACTCACAGTGCATAAAGTATATATGATCCCACCTGTTACATATATCTTTATAGGTGCAATATCTCTCCATTATCAAGGAGAGCAGGGTATTGAAAGCAGTCAAAAGAAATGCGAAACGCGAAAAACCAAAGAAACCCCCAAGTTTAGAAATGACATCATTTTTTGGCCAGCGCAGGTCGCGGTATTTAAGCAGAACGCACTTCAGCACACACACACACACAACACACACACGCACACACAGAACTCTTTTGCTGTTGCAAATTGAAAGGCAGAACCCAAAACCCAAAGAAGAAGCAATGAAAACCCGCAGCAGAAACCCAACTGAAATCAGGTCCTAAGTTAAAATTTATTTTAATGGACATGACATGAGTTTTAAATGCGTAAAAGTTGATTGAATAGAGTTTCGGGGCAAATTCAGCTGCTGCCGCTTCTTCTTCTTCTTCGTTTTTATAATTAAAAAGGCAAAGGGCTTCGTTTCGTGCAAATAAATTGCGCTTTTGCCCCGCAAGGATTCACTCATGAATCATGACAAATGACGCATCATCTGTTGCGGATAAGACCGGAAATTTGTTGTAGTTTGGCGAGATCTCAACAAACGATGACGCCAGAATAGAACAACTGAAGAATAATAAAATCCATTTCTAACTAAACTAAATGAAAAATTTAATCAAATTGAATTTTAGGCAGTTAAGCGAAAGGAAAGATCTTTGCTTGCAAGAGAGTAAAGGTTACAAACTGAAGAAATGTACATTGAACAAGTTCATTAAAAGGCAAATATACAACAAATCTCGCTAAAACTGAACTTACTTGGTATATTGTAAGCTTTGAAATTAAAAAATTAATATAATAATTAATAAAAAATAAATAATTAAATTAGAATAAATAATAAAAGAAGAATAAACAAGTGAGAAGGCTCTAGCGGGGCCGCCCGACTAGGAGATACCCTGAACCCTGCGATCTGGTTCTATAAACATTTCAGCTCGTTTACACATACATACACAAATTCACACATGCACAC
>SCDY01001245.1:0-33279 GCA_004143825.1 Drosophila micromelanica
CATCGATTTGGTTTTCGTTCTCAATTTTAGAAAAAATGAAGCTGCCTTGTGGCTTTTCGTTATACTGCGTTACTCATCTTAGTGTTTATATTGTCTTTGTCTATACCATAGGGGTAAGGATTTAATACGACGAATGAAAGATAACTCTCTAATATTTATTAAATATCATCACACAGGACGTGGAAGGGTTAGTTAAATGTTTATAATTACGTGACAATTTAGTTGGAACAGAGCTATTTAATTGGCTTATCAAATCGGAGGAATCGTTTTGAAATTAATTAATTAATAGACAAAAATTCACTACAAAAGTCACTACATGAGTACAATATCAATCGAAAATAATAATTGCTTCTGTACCGACTCATGACCCGAACTTCAAATTGGGTGAAGGTATATAAAAAAAGTCTTTATCGTATAAGGGTCTTCAAACTCCCTGAATCATCTTTTGATGACCGTCACTCTACATACATTATGGGTTCAGATAAGTCTCCTAAAGAATATTGAAAACGCACCTTCGAATCGGGCATAGCCAATGTCCTCGCCCCGAAAGCTCTTCACGTATTTGACACCATAAACAATTATTGGACGTCTTAGGATGTGGGCCAGGGCAAAGATGTGCAGCTGCTCCAACGACGAGCCCGGCTGGCTGGCCAACGAGAGCAGCGTGCTCCAGTCCTCCTCCCACTGTGAATCCTCCAGTGTAAAGTGCAGCATCGAGGCCTGCAACATTTCATACTCCTTCCAGCGGGTGAAGAAACTAAGAGTATCAAATAGGCATGAAAGAGATTCGCTAAGTATTAAATATGTTGTTGGCACACTTACACATGACCGCACTGGTGCAAGGTGTCGGCCAGGGCACGCCTGAGAATGTTGTCGCGATCAAAAACACCCCAGGTGGCCTGCATGGCCGAGTCGAGGAGGCAATCGCCGGCACTGCGATTCCACAGCACCAGAAGCCGCGAGCTGAGCCGTGCGGTTATCTCCAGCGACCAGTTGAGTGCCGGCGGCGGCATTTCAAGCTGTTTCTGTGCATCGCGATCCAGGAGCTCGTCGTACAGCTGCTCCTGTATGGGTATGGGCAGCTCTTCGATCTCCGAGGGCAGCGCAAAGGTAGCATGTTTCTGGACATAGTGGCAAGGCAGGCCGGATTTTCGAATGCGCAGTGTATTAGAGAAATGACGTCGTATATCCGCAGCGAGATCGGGCGCCACATACGAGGGCACGCGCTTGATGCCCGGCCCAGAGCCCGAGATCTGTGCCAACAGCATTGGCAGCATTTCTTCGCGATGGAAACGTATGGCCAGGTGGATGAGCGTGTGACCAACATCAAAGGCCGAATTGCGATTCAGTGCTGCAATCTCGTTGCTGGTCAACGAGCGCGCCGGATTGCCGCCACAGGAGAGATACGCCTCGACGGCGCCATAATTGTTCTCCACGACGCCCAGGCAAGCGTTTAGCCATTGCCAGTCCACCTGGCGCCTGATCTGACGCTGACGACGCTCCTGGCGCTCCTGCAGCGTATCACAGTTGTTAATGGTTTCCGAAGAACCTAAAATTGAACATTATGAAACCTGTTGCTGACTGGGATTTGACAAATAAAACTACCTAGTTGGTAAATATGCTTCTTGTTAAACGAATTGTTGACACTGACGGTGTCCGTGTTCTGTTGCTGTTGTTGTTGTTGCTGCTGCTGCTGCTCCTCCTGTATGTTCAATTGCTTGTTGCTTCCCGATATGCTGGCGCAAGCATGCAAATCGCCCTGCGAGCCCGATCCGCAGATCTCTCGCGTCTTGCCGCACATGGAGCATTTGAGACTTTTCGGCCAGTTCTCATAGGTACAGGACTAAAAATGGAATAACAATCGAAAAAGGTATTATTTATATTTAAAAATATTTAAATCACAAAACTGGGATATGGATTAATGCGATTAAACCGCTTCCAAGAAAATCCCAAATATATATTAACAATGTATCCCCATATTTAATAGCTACAACATATTGCGATCATATGGACTGACGGACGGACAGCAAGATGGACATTGCAAGAGCCCAATATACCCTTGTCACTTCGTGAAAGAGTTTGATAAGTATTTATATTTAAAGGCCCAACGACTTACATTGCAGGCCCATTTGGCCACATAGCAGTGCTTCTGTTGCGACGAGGAATTCTGTTGCTGATGCTGTTGCTGCTGCAGCTGTTGTTGTTGCAGCTGTTGCTGTTGCAGCTGTTGGTTTGTCAGCTGCGGCTGCTGCTGGCTGTGAGATGTGTTGGCTAAATTATTGAGATGTGTAGAATTGCTGCAAATCTGCTGATCAACGCTCGGACTGACGTTGCGCCGATTCGAGTTCGATGCCACTGCGCCAATTAGCCTGCCACTGATGTCCGTGGTATTTAGGTCCGTGTCGGAGCCGCTGATACGCAGCGCTTGAAGCGCCTCGCCGGCGCGATCCACACAATCACTGGTCTCCTTGTCCGCGGAGTATTCCGTGGCGGCACCGCCACGCTTAGTGCAGCACTGCACGCAGCGCAGGCTGCGGGGCCAGTTGAGATAGGTGCACACCTTGCAGGCCCATTTCTCGCTGTCAGCTACGTTGCTGTGCCGCGCCTGCTGCTGCTGTTGCTGGCGAGCAAAGCACGTGGACGTGGGCTCGACGGGCAGGCCAGCTGCCGCCTCCTCTGCGCTGTAGCTGTCGTGTATTGTCTGCGCCGGACTGAGACTGGAAGAGACAGAATTATAGAAACAATAGCTAGCCTTGTGTGTGTTTTCTTCTTACCGAAAAATATCCTCGTTTAGCAACGGCTTGGACGCCTGGCACATGGTGCATTTCAGGGAGGATGGATAGTTCTCATAGGTGCATATTTCACATTTCCATTTCTGCGCCTTGTCGCTTGTATCGCACATTTTTTGCGCGACAAACAAAGTAGCTGGAGCTCTAGCTGCGACGGTACGTTACGGACACTTCAACTTCCCACTCGCTTCTCTGTCCTGGCACAAAACTCGACTTGGACGGCCAACTATTTTTTTAATAAAATATATAAACATATAAAACACATCCACAGACCCATAAACATTGTAGGTGGATAAAAAAGGTTTGGGTAGGCTTGGTTATAGAGATTTATATATAAAAAACTTTTTCTAAATTTGCCTTTTGTACAATAAAGTACATAAGAGTATTGGTTAATATCAACAGACGAGGCATTATGGACAGATTCATCTGTTTATTTCAACTTAAGTTTTAAAGCTTAATTATAAAGCAATGTTCAAGACACTTTGCATAGGTTCTTGTTTTTGATAAAGACAAAACATATGTTGCAATCGGCGGGAGGGGCAAAAAAAGTAATTTCTAGTATGAACAATTTATATATATCCCAAACTTGGCAATCTGTTTTTAAAATATGGGCAACATATCACCAACATCAGCCAACTCTATTACATGGATTTGAAATTGAAGCAATCGGTAAACACAGTCAACTTTAGATATAAAACGCACTTCTTCCATATGGTTGCAAGGGTATTTAATCTTCGGCACCCCGAAGACAACAATTTCTTTTCGTTTAAGTGAGCTTTAATGTGTCCTTGACCACCAACAGCCCGCTGCGACATCATCACCCCAGCAGAGTGTGCAGAAGGTGGATTAACAATTCGCCCGATGATTTGCTAATTTTTTCCACTGTCGTCACAGGCAGCCTTCGGGCGCTGCGCTGCCTGCAATTGTTTGTGACGAGTGTGGGCGAAGGGGACGGCGGTAAGGTTTTCGATGCAAATAGTTTCGCGCTAGTTTTTTCTCTGTTCTTCTTCTGTCTTATTGGTGGTACCTGGCGCAAATGATGCAAGGCCAATTCAGGGGGACAGCGTGATTTATATATATATATACATATATATATTTATAAGTATGTATGTATATAACACAACAGACAATAAGTGAGCGAAAAATTTATGTCAGCCACGAACAGCGCTCATACCGTGTGAATATTGGCTGAAAAATAGCAGCCAACAGAAATAAGAAACAATTACAAAACAAAGGCTAGAAAACTTTCACTCGTTGTTGGGACTATTTTTTTAATGTTTTTTTTTTTTAGGAAAACAACAAATTTTTGGTGCACTTGCCCTTGCAGGACTGTGGCAGAGCACACAGTCGGGTTATTAGCGAGCACAAACACAGCACAATTTGGAAATTTGGAATTTTAATTAAACGTCGTCGCGTAGCTGTTGTGTTACATATTAATTAAACGTCGAATTTTTTTATTTATCGTCACATCATCTATCAGCTGCTGCTTGCGAACTTACCAATACTTATCGATAACAAAACGATAAATAACCAATTGCAACAGTGGCTGCAGGGCCGATTAGAAAAGAGCTCAAGGTAATGCATACAATTCTCCACTCTTGGCATTGTGACGTCACATTATCTGAATCGCATATGTATAAGTTTTGAAATGTTTTGATTAAGCTTTAAAATGTTGAACCTAATCATACCTTTGACTTGTCCAAGTACTTATAAACAGACTTTGGCTTCGTATGCGTTTTTTTTATTACTTACTAAAGCTATAACGTTGCACTCTTAAAATCACTTTTGCGTTTTAGCGCCGTTTACCGAAACTACCCTAACTGCGTAACCTATTGATATATCACTCGTGGTTGCGGGCACTAATATCAAAATGGCGGGAAAGCGGATTGTACTACGTAAATTCTATGTTTACTAAATGCTTTGAAAACAAATGTGTTAATGGGTGTTTTTTAAGAAACAAAGCAAAATGGTTAAAGCAATCCAAGGAAAACTGCGCAAAAGGCCTGCCGCAAGTAAAACTGAGAGTACAACTAGCAAGAAGCGCAATTTAAGAAATTGCAATGACGCAAAGACAACAAAAACGACGCAAAAAGATAAAATAACGCAAGAGTTTGGAGTGCGCAAATGCGTTGTTAAAATTAAACGCTTCAAGTTACAAACAAAAGACGCAAGTAAAACGCCTCCAAATGCACCAACAACGAGCGACACCCAATGCGATGTTAGCGTCTTTGAGCCCGCTCGGAATTCAACCATGTGCCTCTCCAAGAGGCTTTTGGGTAAGTTTCTACTAAGTAAAGTACCTCGAAATGCGTCTAAACACCCTGTTGTAGGTAATACAATATCACCATGCCGCGTGCGCATCAGGCGCGTTACGAGTATGCAAATTGATTCAAAAGAGAAGCCGCAACAAGAGCAAGAACAGGCGCAGGATCAACAGGAAACCGTCACAGCATCAAAGCCTACGTATCGCTTTTTTCACAGAGATCAGCCGCCCGCTAGAACCCGTTCCTCGGTCACACGCCATGTTTACGAATTTCTGTCCCAGTCGCAAATCGAGGACAACGAAGTTCGAGATCCAGCAGCGGACATCATACAAAAAATGGTCGCGGACGGAAGAGCCTGTGTCATGACGCGCCTTAAGACGGGTAAGAATCGAGTGCGCCCCGTCAGGAAAAAGGTGCGGCCTGTGGGGAAGCGCAAGCAGTGCTCGGTACGCAGCATAGCTGAAAAACCGCCAATAGAGGTCAAGGAGGCCCCTCAACGGCCTCTTTCGCCCATCTTCGAGCCCCAGGACGATGCAAGTGACGCTGATATCGAAAACGATCCGGCTGTGCGCATCGAGGTGCCCGTTCAGGTGCACGCGCAGCCGGCAGCAACTCCAAATAGAACTCTTGCCGAGGGAATCTACAGTCCGCTGGCGCGATCGCTGCTTATAAATCAGACAAAAACGCATAATCCACAAACATCGGAGGACAGGCGACGACAGCTACTCCAGATGGCTAAAAAATTTATCAGCACTCCGATGAATCCCAAAAGCAACTCGGCAGTCGCTGCAAATACCACAAAACTTTCGCCGATTAATAGTTCAGGCAGTCGAAGTATGGCGCCGGCAGCTACTGTGCGTAGGCCCAGTGGAGACAGCTCGCCGTGGCGTGTTCCGGACGATGCGCCCCTGCCAAATACATTCGTCTTTGGTCTAAACACATCCCAATTGCCGTCGTATTCCAGTGATTTTATACGCAGTCGCCATGTTTATGTGCCAGATGATTCCGCCGTGCAATCCCCTTGTCCAACAGTTCTGAATGAGCAAAGTGCTGGATCGTTTGCCAATGATTCGAATGGAGAAAATGTCCCGCCACCAGCAGCGACAGTTGCTGAGGAACCGCCGCCTAGTCCATTCAAACCCAGCGAGGAGCAAGAAAACGAGAATGCGGAGAACTTTGTGCAATTACCAAATCCTCGGCGCACGCTGCAGCATCGCAGTCCGTTGAAGGATATTAATATACTGGATGTTGTCGTGCTGCCTTCTTGGAAGAAGAATGTGCAATTGCCAAAGACTCCGACCAGGCAGTCCATGGCCAAAAGTCATGACCATAGCAGCCCAAGACAGCAGAGCGCGCGGTTTGAGCGTCGGCAGCGACAACCTGACAATCTCTTTGGCTTCGAGGACTTTCTCAGGGGGGATGAGGAAGAACATACGCAAATGCGTGCAGCCAGCCAAAATGTGACACTGCACGAGAAGCTGCAGCGGCTGAAAGATCTGCGCCCAACTAAGCTGCCACCGGTATCCGGAGCACCCATCCGCCACGTATACGATGAACTGGAGGCAAGTGCGCCCAAGCAGCGCAACATCAAAGAGATGCTCTGCTCCACGATGATTGCAACGCCGGCGCGCTTGCCCAGTGCAGACGAGTCGGCGGCATTGTTCACAGATATCGATCCAGAGGCAACATTTGATGAAAAGGTATATTTTAAAATAAAAACAGCACAGTGAAAGCTCACTTTAGTGGACTCCTAGGGTTGCAGAGATAGTGCACATAAAATGACATTCATTTTATACTCTACGGAGATCTGCTTTAGTGAAGCTTTGACTCCGTTCATGTACAGCGCTGGAAAAACGACGACGTTTATCAATTCCGAACGTCATTATTGTTCCCGCGCTAAATTAACTCAGAATCGAAACTGTTATTGCGTTCGATTGAGCCAACAGGGCCGCAAAGATTCGAGTCCATCTTTGTACGGTAGTAAGCAGCTCGCACAAAACCAAATAGATTTGACCTTTAGAGGAAATCTGCCCAATTGCTCAGTTAATCAATTATATATTGCAATCTTTCAGCAACCACGACGGACCTACGTACGCGAGCGGCCAAAGCGGAAGCGAAAGCAGCGCGTTCACGTGCTGTTTATCGACAGCGATTCGTCGGAGGACGAGGAGAACGAGCAGGACTCCGGGGAGCAGCATGACGGTTCGCCAAGAAAAGCGGCACCACAAAAACGCTTACGTAAGGATGTGGAGCACGAGGCCAAGCTGCAGCAGTTTATCACGAGTTTCAACCAGGAATGTGCAGAAGTGGATAAGTTTCCGCTGATCGTTGAGTAGGACGTATAACTCATTGGTTTTTCTGTATTATTATTATTATTTTTTTTTTTGTAATATTTCTTAACTTGAAGTTAAGTTTCGGTTTAAATATAACTTTAAATATAAGTATTTATGAAATATCCGCATAAAAAGTATATAAAGGCAGGTCATAATAATATTTACATAGACCGATGATTACCAGTAAATACAGCTATGCAGTTATATTAATTTTCCAAGTTAAAATGATTTTAATTATTTTTTATAAATAAAATTTCCAAATGAAAACATTTCTAATAATTAACTTAATGGGTGTTGAATAATCCAATATAAAGTGAAATATTTAATCATAGAACAAATAATTAATATGTAACATATATAAAAAAAAATAAACTGTGTTCTTAAGTTAATTTTTATTTTCATTACATTTATTGAAAAAGTAAAGTAATATATAAATTTGTATATAAACAATTTAGTTGCACTTATATTTGATTAGATTTACGATACAGGGTATTATACAGTCGTTAATGTGCGCAGTCTCTTATTAGGTGGCAACGCTGGCCAATCAGCTGCGCTGGCCACAGTGGCAACACCGCAGCCAAGCAAACAACTTTTAGATATTCTTCGTAGGACTTTTGATCAAAATATTTCAATGGAGCCGCCATACGCACCTTTAAGTGAGTCCTGCGCCAAGGCGCTGGGCGACAAGGTGTACGAGAAGCGCAAAGTGGCCTCCCAGGAGATTGAAAAGTGAATATTTGGCGAAAACGCCCACCTGCGGCAGCTCGAATACATATTTTTAAATACTTAAATCTTTTTCTGCCTGGCACAGAATGGTTATTGAGTTTAACAATAAAAATAACTCGGTTCAGATACGCAAACTAATTGAGGTGCTCTCCAATGACTATGCGACATCACGCGACGCCAATCGCCGCAAGGGTGCGCTCATCGGCCTGGCCGCAACGGGCTTAGGGCTGGGCAAGGCAAGTAGTTTTTTATGGCATTAGTCATAATATTTCACATACACCCACAAACTGAGTGCACACTTACTGTTGTTTTATCTATTGCTTAGGACTCTGATAAATATGTCAACGAGCTGGTGACGCCCATCATGAACTGTCTGTCCGATCAGGATCTGCGCGTTCGCTACTTTGCCTGCGAATCTCTGTATAATGTGGTTAAGGTGGCGCGGGCGGCTATTATACCCTTCTTCCCGGAGCTCTTTGCCGTGCTGTCGCGCCTGGTCACTGACTCCGATCAAATGGTGAAGGATGGCAGCGAGCTGCTGGACCGTTTGCTAAAGGTGGGAAGTCTACTTTGTCCTAATCTTAATGTTTCTGATTCAAATCATTATTGCTGCAGGACATTGTCACCGAATCTTATGAGACCTTCAATCTGGAGGCTTTTATACCCTTGCTGAGGGAGCGCATCTACGTGAAAAACGCCTTTGCACGGCAATATGTCATCTCATGGATTTCGATATTAAATGCAGTGCCTGATATCAACATGGTAAACTATCTGAACGAAATTCTGGATGGGCTGTTTGTCATGCTCGACGATAAAGCACCAGAGATACAGCGCATGTGCGAGAATACAATTAGTCAGTTCTTGAAGTCCATACGCAACGATTCCTCTTCGGTGCGCATGGAAGACACCATTAACACGCTGATCACGCACGCAAATTCGCAGAACGAGCTGATTAAGTCGATTGCCATCTCGTGGATACGGGAGTTTGTCCAAATATTTGGGCCAAATGTTCTGCCTTATGCCAGCGGCATATTCACGGCCATTTTACCGTGCCTGGAGTACAATGTGGAGTCCATGCGCAGTGAGTAGCTCCAGAGGTTATCTAAGATATATTAATTAAAGTTTCCTCTTTTTTCTTTTTAGGCATCAAGGAGTGCGCTGTGTCTGTGAACAACTCTATGATGCAGCTGGTCTCGTCGAAGGAACTCAAAACACAAAATGTCGCCAAAATTGATTTGCGTTCCATTATGGAGGTGCTCTCGCGATATCTCACGCACAACTCGATGCACACTAAGATTGCTGTGTTAAAATGGATACATCATCTCTTTACAAACTTTCCCACCGAGATGTCCGTGCATGCCAGCGATCTAAACAATAATCTGCTGTCCACGCTCGCCGACAACTCCGACGAGGTGGTGCTCCAAAGTTTATGTGTGCTGGCCGAGATAATCAATTCGCAGGATACAAAGGGTAGACGCTTTAGTTATGCTCTTACTAGGGAGATTTACAATGTAATTTTAATCCACTAGATCTCGATGACTTTAATAAGCCACATTATCGGAAGTTTTTGCTGAGCTTGCTAAATCTGTTCAGCGAGGAGAAGCTAATATTGGAAAACAGAGCTAGTCTGATCATAAGGTAAGTATTTATAAACATTATTTATGAACTTAATTCAATTGCAATTCTCCTTTTTAGAAAACTTTGTGTGCTGTTGAATGCTGAGTACATCTTTCGCACCTTTGCCGAGATCATTGCCGAGGAGGTGCCAAATCTCAAGTTTGCCTCGACTGTTGTGCGCCTGCTGAACATTATTTTGCTTACTTCAACGGAGCTGTTCGAGCTCCGTACTAGCCTGCGTGATATATCCAATAAAAAGTCCGCTGACCTATTTCAATGTCTCTACAAAAGCTGGGTCCATTGTCCGGTGTCCACGCTGTCGCTATGCCTACTAGCCCAGTGCTATCAGCATGTGTCCGAGCTGGTTATTCTATTGTAAGTACCAGTAAGAAAGGAGTTTCCTTGTTTCTATCGCAGCTAATGTCTAATCTTGCAGCGCCGATGTTGAAATCACACTGGAGCTTCTGGGCGAATTGGATAAGCTGGTGCAGCTCATAGAATCGCCAATATTCGCTGCACTGCGTCTAACACTAGTCTCCAAATCAAATAAGTGTGCTGATGCCCAGCATTTGGCACATGCCCTCTTTGGGATTCTCATGCTACTGCCACAAACGGAGGCCTTTGACACGCTCAGGAATCGGCTGCAGTGTGTGCCTAACTATTGGGGCCAGCAGCCCATGTAAGAGACCCCACAACTCTTCCTGCTCTGAAATAATATTAATACTGGGTTTATTTTCAGTGATGAGCGCAATTCCCTGGAGTACAAAAGCGGCATTGATTTCGCAGCGCTTCGCGCACATTTTATCGAGCGGCAGAAGACGCATCGCGAACAGAGAATAATACAGCGCAAACGTAGTGTAATTACGCCGGATAGTAATTAATAATTTACGTGGAAACAAGTATATTGTATCTGTGATTAAGCTAACATTAGGCATAAAGTTTTATTCGTAATGAAAAATATAATAAGTATGTACCCAAGCCCATGGAACAATAGTCACTTGTTAAGTTTATAATTGCAACCAATGGCAAGAGCCAAGTTCGTCTTGCGAATCTGGGTTTTCACACCACTGACTCCAAGAGGAAGAAGTTAGGATAATATATTATTCATATTGCCTTGCCTCTAATTTAAATTTATTTTCTACGGAATTTTAGTGCAACTGGTTTCAATGTCAGATTTTTAAAACATATTGCAACTCCTTTAACCAAATGATTCGCTTAAACACCCTAGGATACATGTAACTTTTTAAAGTTCATCTGTCTCGCCAACAATTTAACTCCTATAGAGTGGACTTTTTAAGTTTTTCTCAACGTAATGAGTTTATTTGCATAAATTAAGCTTAAATCAAATTTATTTTTCGTAGTGAAGAATATTGGATTTTTGCAACGTTCGTCTGGTATCTGGTGCGGTGTCTACATTTTGCATATAAGGATAGGTCTTAACTTTCCCCAGTCGTAACTTTGCCAAAACTAAACCGATTTTGATGAGGAAGGTCTTTTTGTTCATGGTTCGGTGTCTAGATGAATTCTACACTTCAGTTTAAAAATAAAATATTTGGTCCAAATTCATGTAGTTAGTTATGCTTAAAAAACCGAGTCAAAAAAGCGGTAAATATCGATAATAAAAAACCGGAAAGAGTTATCGATCATTTGAAATAAACTTGATCTGCGTATGGTATAACGAACCGAATTAATCCAAGATCAGCTTTATAGCTTTTGCATTCTCTGAAATCGACGCGTTCATACAGACAAACGGTCAGATGAACATGGCTACATCGACGCGGCTACTGATGCTGATCAAGAATATATATACTTTATGGGGTCGGAGATGATTCTTTTTGGCTGTTACATACATAAGGGTACAAAAATGTGTTTCAGATATTTGCACTATTTATATATTGATTTTATTAAAATTGTTTCCCATTTGTGTTGTTCATATAAATAGCATTTGGATATCACCAATCTGCACTGATATAAAGATTAGTAGGAATTATTTTTTAAGCGCGCCCATGCGACTGGCATCCTGGCTGGGATAGGGTATTTGGCCGGGCGGCGGCGGAATCGAGTCGAGATTCACGCCCGAAGTATTGGCGGCTGTTGTACTTGAACCGGATGCGGCGCCGCTGCTGGTGCTGGCCATGCCCAGGCCGCTGTAGGGCGCCGCATATGTGGGCTGAGCGTACATCTGATACGCCGAGGCCGGCACCAGATTGGAGGGCAGCTGGTGCAGCTTCATGCCCGCGGGCATCACGTTAATTTGCTCCTGGCGGAGATTAAAGTAGTCGTTCGGCTTGGCGCTGGGCGGCGGTATCCCGCCCACATCGAAGCGTCGATCCGTCTTCGCGGCGGTGCCCTGCTTGGCCTGCGAGTGCGCCCACTTGATGCTGACCTTGCGGCCGTGCATCACCAGCTTGTTGAATGTGCGCTCGGCCGCCAGCTCGGCAGCGCTGCGTTTCGTGTACTGGACAAAGGAGCACTGCTGGCGGGGGACCAGGGCGATGGAACGAATCTCGCCGTATTGATAGAACTGATCTCGTATTTCTGGCTCGGTAATGTCCTCGGACAGATTGCCCACGTACAGCGTTGTGATATTGCGATCTTCGGGCGGTTCCAACGTGGGCAACGAGGCGGCACGCTTCATTATCTTCTCGGCGACCGGATCGTTGCGGCCGTAGTAGCGATCCTTAATATTCTGCTCGCAGAGTGGATCGTCCGGCTCGTTGGGCTTGTCGTGCCGATACGGACACTCCTCGCCGCGCTTGCATTCGCCCTTCACCCAGAAGGAACAGATGTGCGGCCTGTTCCGTTTGTAGTAGGGAGCGGTGCGCGCCAATTTCGACAGCATATCGTTGGCCGCCAGCGAGCGACCCACAGCGCCAGCCGCCTCGGTGCCATCGCCGTCCTGGAGTTGCGCATCAATATTCTGTATGTAGTATTCCTTGTTGACATCGCTCTGGGGCATATTGTCGGCCACTTTCAGTGCCGCATCGCGCACTTGGATGGGAAGGCCGTACTCTAGGTCCAGCAGGCACGTTTGGCACACGTTCTTTAGGCGGGCGCACGTCTGACAGACCTCGGTCTTTTTGAAGCGCATCCGTGCGCCCGGACACCAGCGGAATATGGTGAATGGCCGCGTGCAGATTTTGCATTCCTTGCCGAAGCGCTCCTTGATCATGCGCACGTACGGATTGTCACCGAGGCAGGTCTGGCAGAGGATTGGAAACTCGGCATCCTCCCAGTTTTGCCTGTTGTACGTGTTTGTCGTCTTTGACATCGACATGGCTGCGTCATATATTTATTTATTGCTCTATTGAAAACAAAAACGTACAACAATGCACAATATATAAAGTATGTTATCGACTGGTTCGGAATCAATTCGATTGCACTACTCGTGAGCGATACACCACGCAAACATCTGTGCTCTGCGATACTATCGTTTCAGACGACTTCGTTCAGCAATATATATTTTGAATGTAACCTATCGTGACATCGTTTTTTTTTTTTATATATTGGAGACGTTGTTAAACTTCTACTACTTGTACTACTCCATTGTTTGTTAAGATGGTGGTCCGACCAGGGTCGCAGCGCTAAATTCACAAAATCATTTCTGGCGTATATCGATACTGTCAACCTATCAAATTAAAACAATGTGGCAATGCTTTACCAGCGAAAACGTTTGGTACATCAACAATAAACGTAAACAAACACGAAAGAGTTAAGTTACTGTAATTAAATAAATATGGGTCCACCTATTAAGCGATATAGACGTGCCTCAAAGTCATCCGATGAAGAGGAGGAGAAAGATGACAACTATGTGCCCTATGTGCCGGTTAAGGAGCGCAAGAAGCAGCACTTGGTAAAGCTGGGTCGTATCGTTCAACTGGCTTCGGAGACAACGCAGCCAAAGTCCTCCAGCGAGAATGAGAACGACGACGAGACACAGGCCGCTCAGGATGCTGAAACCTGGGGCCGCAAGTACAACATCAGTTTGTTGGACCAGCACACGGAACTGAAGAAAATCGCCGAGGCCAAAAAGCTGAGCGCAGTGGAGAAACAGCTGCGCGAGGAGGAGAAAATCATGGAGAGCATTGCTCAGCAGAAGGCGCTGATGGGCGTCGCCGAGTTGGCCAAGGGTATACAGTACGAGGAACCCATAAAGACATCCTGGCGCCCGCCCCGCTACATACTAGCCATGTCAGAGGAGGAACGCCAAGAGATACGCAAGCAGCTGCGGATTCTAGTTGAGGGCGAGGATCCCAGTCCGCCTATACAGAGTTTTCGCGAGATGAAATTCCACAAGGCCATACTTAACGGCCTGGCCGCTAAGGGCATCAAAAAGCCAACGCCTATTCAAGTACAGGGCTTGCCCACGGTCCTTTCTGGCCGGGATCTGATTGGCATTGCATTTACGGGCTCCGGGAAGACGTTGGTCTTTGTGCTGCCCATCGTGATGTTCGCCCTGGAGCAGGAGTTTAGGCTGCCCTTCGAACGCAACGAGGGCCCGTATGGCCTCATCATCTGCCCGTCGCGCGAGCTGGCCAAGCAGACGCACGAGATCATCCAGCACTACAGTAAACACCTGCAGATGTGCGGCATGCCGGAGGTGCGCTCCTGCCTGGCCATGGGCGGACTGCCGGTCAGCGAGGCGATCGATGTGATATCGCGTGGTGTGCACATTGTCGTGGCCACGCCGGGTCGTCTCATGGACATGCTGGACAAGAAGATACTGACGCTGGACATGTGCCGCTATCTGTGCATGGACGAGGCGGATCGCATGATCGACATGGGCTTCGAGGAGGATGTGCGCACAATTTTTTCTTTCTTCAAGGGCCAGCGACAGACGCTGCTCTTTTCGGCCACGATGCCCAAGAAGATTCAGAACTTTGCCCGCTCCGCTCTGGTCAAGCCGGTGACCATTAACGTGGGCCGTGCGGGTGCCGCCTCGATGAACGTCACACAGCACGTGGAGTATGTAAAGCAGGAGGCAAAGGTGGTATATTTGCTTGACTGCCTGCAGAAGACGGCGCCGCCAGTGCTGGTCTTCGCTGAGAAGAAGCAGGATGTGGACTGCATACACGAGTACCTGCTGCTCAAGGGCGTCGAGGCGGTGGCCATACACGGCGGCAAGGATCAGGAGGAGCGCTCGCGTGCTGTCGACGCGTACCGCGTGGGCAAAAAGGATGTGCTCGTGGCCACAGATGTCGCCTCCAAAGGTCTGGACTTTCCAAATGTGCAGCATGTCATCAACTATGACATGCCCGATGACATTGAGAACTATGTGCATCGCATTGGTCGCACGGGTCGCTCGAATACCAAGGGACTGGCCACCACCATGATTAACAAGATGACGGAGCAATCGGTGCTGCTCGATCTGAAGCATCTGCTGCTCGAGGGCAAGCAGGAGGTGCCCGATTTCCTGGACGAACTGGCGCCCGAGGCGGAGCACCAGCATTTGGATTTGGGCGACTCGCACGGCTGCAGCTACTGCGGCGGCCTGGGCCATCGCATCACCGAATGCCCCAAACTGGAGGCGGTGCAGAGCAAGCAGGCGTCCAACATTGGACGACGCGACTATTTGTCTAATACGGCTGCCGATTACTAGATTTATATTATATATTAAAGCTGGGTATTTTATGCATAATGTATAGCTGTGACCCTTCATCCTCTTTTCTCGGAAAGCTCAAATTGTTTTTCATTTGTTTACCGTTTATTTGACAGTGGTACTTTTTGCTTATCACTCAAGCTTCGTCTTATCAAGCGTCTCAACGAAAGAGAGCGGGATCTCTACCGTCAGCTGCTCTCAGGCCTGAGCTGGCTTTTATAAGGCGGTGACAATCGTTGAGTTTCGTTCAGTGTCTCAAGCCGCGTTGCTTCGATCACTACCCGTTTGCGAGTCAGTTCCGCTGCTCACCAAGCCTGGCAGCAGTGCTCAGTTCATCTGATTGACGAGTCAGTTCAGTCGCTCCCCAAGCCTGGCGGCGATCAGTTCATCTTGTCGACATACGCGTAAGTTGATTTTTTTTTCTTATTTGCAAAGTCTTCTCACTCTCTCCACGAGTGTTGTTTGTTTTAAAGTCAAAAGTGCAGCTGTTTAAAAGTGTTCTCTGTTTACAATTGAAACCAATTCCGTTTTATAGCAGTTAGAAATGGTATCAATTAAGCAATAACCTTATATGTGTAAGCATCGAAAAGTGTACCTTGTAAAATCGAGGCATTGCTCAATTGTTGTTGTTGTGTTAGGCTCTCCACAGTATGATCACTGTAGTATAACTTATAGTAAAATTGAATTGGAACTGATTAGGCTTATCAATTGTTTTGAGCTTAGCTTATCTTGGGTTAAAACCTTCAGACGAGCTGGTACATGTATACATATATAATCGCTTGTTCTATATAGACCTATGTATTTTTACTTCGTAAAAAAAACATCGTAAAATATATAAAGTATTTCCTTCGGGTAATTTCTTTCACCTTTCTTAACTTTCATAATATCTGATACTATCAATATATAAGCTGATCAGTCTTTATATAAAGTTTTCCCATTCATCCATCCAATGTACAATTATTCTACTTTTTCTTAATTTTATACTAATTAACTTAAGCTTCGTTCTGTTTGCTAGGAAGTAATATTGTTTACTAATTGTTATTTATTTTGTTTGAACACATTTATGATGACAAAATAAAACGTAGTAGTTATTATCTCTTTATTTATGCCCATACGTATATATATATCCGAGTAAATATTTATTTATGCATTAACAAGTTTTTAAGCACTATTTGTTAATGAGTTTTTAAACATATATTCTTCTTCATTTTTAACAATTGTGATGATCTATGTGGAAGGTGACGTAGAGTTTTCTGTGAGCTACAACATTTGAAATATCTATTGAAATGTATTTAAGATTCAAAGCACATCGTCTGTCGTTTGTACTGTTTTTTATGAACATAAATATTTCAATAACAAGTCGAACTTGAAAATGGCACACAGCAAAATGTACGAATATGGCCAATTAACAGTGCTGTCGTTTATCAGAAATCATAAATATAGTTGTATATTTTACTTTTTATAATGTGCGCGACCTAGTTGGGAAAAAGAGAAAAGGGCTTGCCGGCGTCGCTATCTCTTTAATCGTGATATCATACGACACGCAAAATGTCCTCATACAAAACTAATTACTTAAAAAATAAATAAAAACATGCGTGACGCGTTTTAATTTACAGCTTCATGACTGTTATGAAAAACTACAAGTTTATTTTGTGCTTAAGGTTTTTAAGTTAACATGTTTATAGTTAAGAAAATATATGTTTTTATTATTATTTAGTTAAAAAAGTGTGAAAAAGTTTTGTTTTTCAAATATATTTAAATTTGTTTATTTAAAGAATATTAATTTACATAAATAGTTTACAAAGTGGGTCAGTTTAAGTTTTCTTTTTTCTTTTGCAACGGATTTATTTCTCAGTCTGTCTATAGTAGAAATTTAGATTAAATACAAATCTATAAGTTAATTTAATATTTAAGGCTCTTAAGTTTAAATGTTTAATATAAAGATAATATATTTTTTTGTTTATTGAATGATTGTGTAAAATTACAAACACATTACAATTTTTGATATATATAAAGAATATTAGTTTACAAAATTGATAACAAAACTGTTTACAAAACAACACCCAAAAAAAAATTGTTTTTAATTAAAGTTTAGTTTTTATTTTTATTTATTTATTTATTTTTTTTGCAACGGATTTACTTTTAGGGACTTGTGAAACTTTTAGATTAGCACCACATTTATTGTAAAACTGATATGCCAGTTAAATTTAAACTTAACTAAAGTATCTTAATTTGAACCTATTCTTCAGCACTAGATATAAAAATTCTCATTCTACTTTTAGTTGGTATTTCTTATACTACATATCTATATTCCTTACCTGCTTATTTCTATAACATATTCTTTCAAAATTAGTGTTTAAATTTTTATTTACTAAACACATTTAATATTTCATATATTTTAATATTTTGAAAGGTAAATGTATTTTAAACTTTATGACATATCTATATAATACACTATGTTTAATATAGCTTGATTTATTAATATTGTTACTTTAAAGACTTTTAATTTTAAAGTGAAATCGGAGTATATTATTTTATTTTTATACAATACAGTTGTATGTTTATGTTTATGATCTATTAAATATGTTTAACATATGTTTGCCATTTGTTTATTTTAACATACGTTAGCATTTAAAAGTAAAGTATATTTTCATTTATTTTCTTAACAAAGGTTCAGTTCCTTACCAGACATATAAGCTTGAAGAGCTTTATCTATCAATGTTTTAATGACTTATTGTTGCTCATTCTCTTTCGCAGAATCTTCTTTCTCTCAGCGGACAATCATCTCTGTTTGTGTAGTAAAGATAAAAACAAAGGCGAATACTACATAATAATAGCAACAATTCACCCGTTGTTATACATTCACACACACATCATATATATATATATACTATATCAAACGACTGTAAACAAAAGCGCCGCTGTGCGTTCAAATATCGTCCACCTCCCTCCCCCCCTGTGAGCGTACACCCCGTAGAGGCCACGCAGCCGACGTCGCCGCGAAATGGCAACGCAAAGCGCCGTCCGTCATCTGGCAGTCATCTGCAGGTAATGCAAGCGAGCAGTTCACACAGCTCTCATAAGCTCCCGCCTTACATATGGCATATAAGTGCCAATTAAAAAAGCTACATAGTACAAAAGTTACTCATACGCCGCGTTCTCATTAAAAATACCCAATTAATCAACCAATTATTGAAAATTGTAAGTTTAGAAAATACTGAAATAGTTCATTCAATATGTTTCAGTCATGTGCCATATTTCGACCATGTTTTGTTAGCCATGACTCATGAGACACACGCGACAATTGAGTTCTCGTTGACTGTAAAAGGCGTCAACTAGTTGAATTGTCATCAAAATAAACCGAAAAGCCCAAAAACGGAATAACTGACATTCAAGTGCTGCTGTTTATTTACTTTACTTTTCAGCCTGGTCGTGGTTATCGCAATCTCGACTGGTTTCTGCTCGGCCGGCACATTCAACACCCGTCCCGCATTTCCTGTGCAAACAGGTCAGGTTCAGCCCTCCAGCGGTACCAACAAGCAGCCAGCCAGACGCGTCATGCATCCAGCTTTTGCCAATGCCGGCCGTGCTCCCGGCCTGGAGATTTGGCGCATTGAGGTAAGTGCCAAAACGAAATTTACATTTGAAGAATACTGAAATATGGTAGATGGCAGTAAAGAGCTGTGGTAATCCGGTCAAGACTTAAACCAAATAAAGAATTTTTATTTCAAAGTGAAAGACTCAAAAACAGATCTTCACATTGTGTATTTTGTGCAGGAAAAACATGCAGAACGTTTTTTACTTAAATCAAATATAAATTCTTATTTTAAGCAAGTAACTTATTCATATTGAAATTTCCGAATACCCAATTCTAACTACCTTAAGAAATTATTGTACTCAATTTAAGATATTTTGTACTTTTGTTAAGAATGTTCTAGCTAATATTATCATCAACAATGATTCGAACTCTTTCTGAAAATATTCCAGAACAAAGAGTACTTAATAGTTTTAGTACCACCCGTTAAATTAGAATTTTATATCGTTTTTTTCTGAGTGTGTGTTTATTTGTTTTTGTAATGCAATTTCACTTTTGAATTTCGTGCCCCATTTACGAGAAAGTAGTGTATATTAATAGTTGCTGCTGCTGCTGCATGTTTGCATCGTTTGGGGGAAAGTTCGACGCCCACGCACGAATGCGTTGCTCATCCAGCGGCGCCCAGTCGCAGCTGGTGGCATTTGGCATGCAAAGTGCTCGCACACACACACACACACACACACACACACACACACACACACACACACATGTGTGTGTGTTTCAAAGGAATTATTGACTTGTGCCTGACGATGTTTTCTAGTCGCTGAACTCACGCAATATGAACAACAGATGTTTCACCCTAGCGAATACTCACTGTATATGTAAACTAAATAGCATTTGCCACATTCACAGCTCGTGTTAATTATCTCGGAAACATTAGCAAAATTTATTAGCTCCGGCCGGCACATTCTTTTTTGTTTTAATTTTTCTTTGTTTATAGAAAATTGCTTTCGATTTTTTTCTAATAAATATTTTGACTCTGCCGTCAACCGAAATAGAACTGTTTAAACATATACATATTCCTATATATATATATATATTTATTTGTTAGTACACGTATTAATGCCTATTATTTTTTAAATGTATATTTCTTTTTTAGAATTTTGAGCCCGTGCCTTATCCTCCGAATAATTATGGCAAATTCTTTACCGGCGATTCCTTTATAATACTGAATGTAAGTAATTAAAAAATACATATACATATACATTAAAAATAAGCTGTGATCTTTGATACTTATTACTTTAATCTTATAATAATTTATTTTAAATTATTGCGGTTGGGTTTATTAAATATGTGTGATTTTTTAAAGCTAATTCCATTGTTAAACAAATCTTAAAAATTGACTCAATTTACTTGCTTATGTATTTAAAAAGCTGTTTTACAACTGTAAATACTGACTATTCATGACACATGTATGAGAATTAAAACTGATAAAAAATAGAAAAAAATATATATTGCATTTACAAAAAATTTAATAAAGGTATGCATTTTATAATATTTAGTTTAGACTCTATATGAATATATATGGTATAAAGTGTTTAAGACACATTTAATAGCAGATTATATAATCAGATAATTTGAAATGCTTTAATTACAATTTTACAGCTAAATTACCGTGTATAATTATATTAAACTTTAGAAATGGTAATCAATATCGAGTATGGGTTGAGCTGTTTCTTCTTTAAAGCAACTGATTCGGTTAAAATTTTGAATCGTATGGAAAAAATCAAATTCGGTTTACGAACTTTGCAAAAATATAAATATTTTAATTTTATTAAATATAAAATGATTCTAAAATTATGTATGTAGAGTACCAGTTGATTTACCCTATCAAGTTAATCAAATCTTTTATAAATTATATTTTAAGTATTATTTTTTATAAAATAGATAATAATTTTTGGTGCGATCTTTGAGGAGGACATAGGAAAAATGTTTCTATTAACCGTAATATATATCAAAATTCCTTATACGATTTTTAAGAGTTAACTGATAGATTTATAAAGAGCGAATTGCGATCCAAAATGTATTTGATCTTAAGTAAATGGGTAACAGCTCTACATATATGTTGAAGTTAAATATAATTTAAGATTTCTGATAAGAGCTCAATAAGTTTAATCAATTTTGATCTCTTCACAGACCAAGGAAAACCCGAAGGACAAAACGCTCACCTGGGACGTGCACTTCTGGCTGGGTTCGGAGACGTCCACCGATGAGGCTGGCGCTGCCGCGATTCTGACCGTGCAGTTGGACGACATCCTGAATGGCGGTCCCGTGCAGCATCGCGAGGTGCAGGATCACGAGTCTCAGTTGTTCCTGGGCTACTTCAAGAACGGTGAATCCCAGTTTCCCCTCAACCCAATATAAGTTGTGCTTAATCCGGCGTATTTCAGGTGTGCGCTATGAGCAGGGCGGCGTTGGCACCGGCTTCAAGCACGTGGAGACGAATGCCCAGGGCGAGAAGCGTCTGTTCCAGGTCAAGGGCAAGCGCAATGTGCGGGTGCGCCAGGTTAATCTGTCCGTCTCCTCGATGAACAAGGGCGACTGCTTCATTCTGGATGCCGGCAACGATATCTACGTCTATGTGGGTGCTCAGGCCAAGCGCGTCGAGAAGCTGAGGGCCATCAGTGCTGCGAATCAGGTCAGGGATCAGGATCACAATGGACGTGCACGCGTGCAAATCATCGACGAGTTCAGCACGGAGTCGGACAAGCAGCAGTTCTTCGATGTGCTTGGCTCCGGTTCACCCGACCAGGTGCCCGAGGAGTCCTCGGCCGATGAGGATGGCGCCTTTGAGCGCACCGACGCCGCCGCCGTGACCCTCTACAAGGTGTCCGATGCCAGCGGCAAACTGCAAGTGGACACCGTTGCCCAGAAGCCGCTGCGCCAGGCGATGCTCGACACGCGGGACTGCTTCATCCTCGACACCGGCTCCGGCATCTTTGTGTGGGTGGGCCGCGGCGCCACGCCCAAGGAGAAATCGGACGCCATGGCCAAGGCGCAGGAGTTCTTGCGCACCAAGAAGTACCCCGCCTGGACGCAGATACATCGCATCGTCGAGGGCGCCGAGTCGGCGCCATTCAAACAGTACTTCGACACGTGGCGCGACGCGGGCATGGCCCACACCCGCCTGGTGCGCTCCGCGCTCAACATCGGCTCGGACGAGTCCCTTGATATGGACGAGATCGACGCTGTCGTGGAGAAGCTGAAGAAGAGCGGCGGCCGTGCCATCGGCTTCATGCCCGACCACGGCCAGAACAGCATCAGCGAGATCACCCAGTACGTGGCCAAGCCGGGCAGCAACGAGGTGCTCCGCAACAGCGTGCCCTTCGCAGAGGATTTGCCCCTGCTGGGCTTCGGCTCCTACGTGCTCAGCTACAACTACGAGGCGAACAACGGCGACAAGGGCGTCATCGTCTACGTCTGGCAGGGCGCCAAGGCCAATGCGGCCGTCAAGGAGCGCGCCTTCGAGGACGGCATGGCCCTGGCCGTGGAGCGGAACGCGCTCCTGGTGCGCACCACGCAGGGTCACGAGCCGCGACACTTCTACAAGATCTTCAAGGGCAAACTGTTGGCCTCCTACACGGCCCTGCCCGTCTCCGCCCAGCTGTTCCGCATTCGCGGCACCGTTGAGAGCGACATCCATGCGAGCGAGGTGCCCGCCGATAGCTCCTCGTTGGCCTCGGGCGATGCGTTCGCGCTGGCCTCCACCAAGACGCACAAGGTGTTCATCTGGAATGGCCTGGGCGCCTCCACCTTCGAGAAGGATGCGGCCAAGGAACGCTTTGCCCACTACTGGAAGGATGCCGAGCTGGAGGTGGTGGAGGAAGGCGCCGAGCCCGATGAGTTCTGGGAGGAGCTCAACGGCGAGGGTCAGTACGATCGCAGCCTGGGCGACCAGAGCGCCCCGCTGCTCGAGCCGCGTCTCTTCCACTGCCGCTTGACACGCGCCGGTCGCGCCAAGGTCGAGGAAGTGACCGACTACCAGCAGGAGGATCTCGATACGGACGATGTCATGCTGCTCGATGCCGGCGATGAAATCTACATGTGGGTCGGCACTGGCGCCACCGCCGAGGAGAACGGCAAGATACTGGACATGGCCAAGGTGCGCTAAATTGGGACCGTTTTTAGAATCTGCGAGCAGAGGCGGGCTAAATGGTTTTCAAAAGGGGTGTCCAAAGTCCTAAAGGGTTCTGAAGAGTAGAAAAGTTGCAAAAAAAAAGTGGGATGGCTTTCTGTCTCCTGTCATGAAAGCATCCTGTTCTTGCCAAACTGTAGGAGTTCGGGAGTTCTCTGGCTGAGACATACACTTAGAGAAATGCACCGCTACAAGTCCATATTTGATTGTAGTGGCTTTCATATAACATGCCCCAACTCATAACTCTCTTCTGTTTGATTTCTATAGCGTTATATCAACTTGGAGCCCACAGCACGCACCATGGACACTGTGAGCGTTGTGCGCGTCACCCAAGGCCAGGAGCCGGGTGTGTTTAAGCGCATGTTCCCCGCCTGGGAGGACAACTACTGGCAGGTTAGTAGCTCGCAACATTCCGTAAAATATCTATATAACAATCGCCCGCTTTGATTAATCTTGTTCTCGCTTGCTCATACATCTCAACACATTCCACTAAACATGCGAGTGAGTATCTCAGCGCTCAACTAATCCATTATTCACAAATCATTTGAAAGCAAATTCTAGTTGTCTACCTTGATTATTGACTGATATTTATTTCTTTATCACAGACCCTGCCCTCCTACGAGGACATCAAACGCCAGGTTCTGGATGCCAACAACGAGGTCTAAGCCCTCAGCGAGAATACTCAGCGAAATTGACCAAAAAACTTATGTTCGCTTTTGCCTTAAAAGAACAAAAAAAAAATAAAATAAAAAACTTAAATGTAATGTAATTTTGTATTAAATGGATATGCTCTTTAAACACAAATAGTTACTGTGTGTATTTGTCATTTTCTTAAATGAGTGAAAGTTCTGAAGAGATTTTGAAGTTTTAAAAAAATTTAAGTGTAGTTCATCATCTTGATTAATGGATTCATAAAAAAATATTTTTTGAATTTTTTTTTGTGATAATATGTACAAATTATTTGAAAAATTTTTTTTTTCAAAATTTAGTATCTTTTGTTTTATTTTTATTGATTAAGTAAAAAGTAATATTTTAAAATAAACTTCGAGATTTTTATCAATATTCTGTTTTGATGCTTGAAGGCAATTTCTAAATGGTTCTTCCAATTGATCGAATCCAATTTTCTCCAATTTAAATTCAATTGTCAATTTGCTAAATTTTGAAAATTAAAAAATTGGTAAAATTAAGTTTTATTTGACATTTTTTTTTTATTTTCAATCTTGATTTTAATAATTCAATGTCAAAATTCATGCAAAGTGTGAGAAAATTTTCTTTGATTTTTAACTAAATACTCTTTTTAGATATTAAACTTCCCACAACTTAGCCAAAACTTTTCCACTTTATTAAAAACGTAAATTTATTATTCTGTTAAAATTTTAGTAGATTCGCCACGTGATCTCTTCGATCCAGTCCAGAAACGTAAATACACGGGTATAAACGCTTGGGTAGCTGCTGCGACAGAACACGCCAAAGGAGGTGGTGCCAATGAGATGGTAGTGAATATGGCGACGCCTGCGACCCGGCAAGTTCAACTGCAGCGGGCCGCCGGAGTCGCCCTGGCAGGTGTCGCGATGCTGGACAAAGTCCTCGGCGCATATTTGACTATCGAGAATACCGTTGGGGGTCTCTGCGAACGCGGGCAGATCCTGGTTGCACTCATCGTTGGGCACTATGGTCGCATTCAGATGGGTCAGCCGGTAGGTCATGCCCTTGCCAAAGCTGGTGGAGCCATAGCCCATGGCAAAGGCAATGGATGTGGGTATCTCCTTGTGGACCCACAGTCGGATGGGGCGCACAAATTCGCTCAGACTAAAAAGAAGCACGATGATAAAAGGCAGGAATATTTTCGGAATACTGCTTACACAACATTTCGATCCAGTTTCACTAAAGCTATATCATTATAGTAAAAGTCATCTCTGTAATCCGGATGATTCGTTATGCTCACGATTTCAAAGTTCTGTGGCCTAACATTCCCCTCATCGATATTTAGATTGAGTCCACCGATGCGCACCCATTTTGGCACCGCCCTGCAAAATGTTCAATTGGTTTTTTTTTAAATTTAGGAAATTACCAACTCATAAATAAATAAAAAAAGAACAGCTCACCCCTCCACATTGGTGCAATGGGCCACAGTCAAAACAAAATTCTCGCTTATCAAGCTGCCGCCACATTTGTAGTCAATTTTTCCGGAGTTCGTTTGAAAGCCAAGCGCCGCCTATGAAATCCAAAAAAAAAAAGATGTGCCGGGTTCGTGTTTGAGTGTTCTATAAACAAAACACGTAAAAGTGACCTAACTGTGCGATACCCTGTACCCAATTCAAATTATTAATTATGTTTAGTTAATATCATTTATATTTCCTCTCCGAAACCTTTAAGGTTTATAGAAAAATATTTGATAACCTCTTTTTATTTAAACCGTTAAAAACCCTTTTTTCAAAATGTTAGAGCTAGTCAGAAAAAATTTGCAAATTTACCATTAATTGGCAAATAGATCCGACTAATCGATAATTGGCAAATTTACGGTTAATCGGAGAATATATACTGGTTATCGATGAGCTTTAATATGGCACCCTCTACCTGTTACCAACACTCGGACAAACGTAATATACACCATTTAAATGGTACAGTGGGTACAGGGTATACAAAAATTTGTTATCAGCGTATACCATATGGGGGTATTCACCGGGCCGTGCGAGTACACGCCCATCGAAATCTTCATCGTTTGCGTCCTCCATGACGGCCGAATCGTTGGGAAATATGCGTTCCATATACTCCGTGTACTCTTTGGAAAGTCAAGTCATGAATGTGAATCGGGAATCGGGAATACACTCAGCATCAACTCACTGCGCTCGCAGAGTCGCCGCTGTTCGCTGGGCCTATTTTTGCGCCTTTGGGAGCGATGCCCGTTCGGAGGCGGGGGAAAGGGTTGACCTGGTCTGTGGGCTCTGTAGTTACGTGGGCGTGTCGGCGGCCTGGGCAGCTCAGGTGAACTATCTTCCGGGATATTGAATTGAAATTCGCGTATTCTGAAGATTGTGGCAAAGCCATTCGTGGCTGGGAAAATGATCTCCTCCTCTCTGGGAAAGGACATCATGTTATTGTTGTAAGATCTCTGGCCAGAAGTCAGGCAGCACAGCGCAATTGCCAGCAGCGCACAGAAGCAGCGCATCTTGATTACAATTATATTATTTATTTTATTTATTATTTTTTTGAAACTGATTGTTTACACTCAGAGTATTGAAGCGAGACTAAAGCGGCTGTTGAGCTTGACGAGCTCGGGCGAGCTGAAAAGAAGCTCGCTTATCAGCTTATCACCATTGAACTGAATCACAGAAATTCACAACAATTTGTAATTTATTAGCATTTTGGCTTTTGAAAGTGTGTGTGTGTGTGTGTGTGTTTCTTAGGGTCTGACGAGTGTAGCGATGCGTGGTTCATGGATCTGTGTTGTGCCGCCAAATTGTCGCTCGTATTGCGCAATTATCGAACGCTGAATTTGCTCCAGTTCCTGATCATTACTGTACCTCAGCACGGATACGGTCGGATCGTTGCCAGCAGGAGCAGGTCCAGGAGCGGGCCCAGGAGCAGCATACACAACGGAGCACAGCGCGACCAGCAAAAACAACTGCAATAACAAAAAAAAATATATATATATATATATATATATTTTATTTAGAGTCTTATGATATTAACACTATATAGACTTACGCAAATGAACTTCATTTTGTCAGATTCTTTAGGCAAAACTAAAACGCGCGTTGGCCGCCGCAGGCACTTTTATAGCCTCCAAAGAGAAGCCCAATTTTTGAGTCAAAACTTATCATTGTGTTCATAATCAAATTATAATTTGCAACTATATGAACTTGAACAACCTGAAACAAAACAAGTAAGTGTATAGAGGAGAGTGACCGGCTGGCAGATACCCTGCGAACATTAATAACTTTGACTAATATAAATTCATCAAGGGATTTTGGTAATATTACATATAGATTTTTATCCTGTTTGATAATTATGGCGAAAGATTTTAAATATTTGAAATAATTGTAATCTGTGTAGCTTATAAGCATGTCTTCTCTATATCTTTTATAAAATATTACCCATAATTCTAATATACCCTATTCCTATTTTAATGCATACAGCATTTAATAAAACGAAACAAGTTTTTAAACTCATTTGTTTAACATAATCCCCAGCCAGACGACAAGACAATATTTAACGCCAATTTTTCAGTAATCGCAAATCGAGCTCTTCACTATTAATACAGTTTATAAAGCCGCTCGTATAGATTTTCTTTGATGAACTAATTTATGCATCTAAAACTACAAATTTATTTTTTCAAATCTTTTTTGGTTGAACTGAATTTAAAATTGTTTTTTGCTGGTCTGTGTGTGAAAGCGAAACCATTTAACTGGTTTTCAATATGTTAATAAGAAATAGAATGTGGGCTACGTGTAAAAAAATAATAAAGTAGTCGCTGCTCAAAAGTTGAGAGCTCCCATCATAGATCAATAGATATATATTTATCAATCACAACTAATATTCAATTTGCTCACTCGCTTTCCATTCGAAATTATGTGTTTTTTATTTAATTTTTATTTTTGTTTGCTCTCCAATTTGATAAGATAACTAATTGGTTCGAGCCCAAAACGAGTTTAATGCGCTCTTTATTATATGATGTCAGAGGCGTAAGTTTTTTGATTAGTCAGCAAAGTGTTTGTTCACATTTTCGCTTTTCTTAATCAAGAATATAAGTTAAATTTTTTTTTTTTGAGTATGTAATGTATATATTTAAATACTTAAGTTGTGCTTATAGAATTAATTTTATGGAGTTGGTGATTTTATATCACTATACATAATTGCGCAATTTTCTGTCTGCACGCATTTATAATGGATTAAAATCTATCTATCTATTTCTATAAACTACCAATAAACACTTTTATTTATAGTATATAATTTATTCATAGTATATAATTTATATAAACTTAACTCAAACCTAAGCTTATTTATATAAATTTAAGTTTATAATAATAAATTTAATTTTTTTCCCTTTTGATGACCACTTTCCCCCTCCAAGAAAAAAACTTAAATATATATGAGACCTCAAATTTGGATACTGAGTATTTCTGCACTTTTTTTGGACTGCAAATTTTACTATATTTCATCGAGGCAAGCTCAATATGGGAATTGTGCCTCCATCAAATTTGTTGCTAAAAAATGTTGCATACTTACAGGATATACATATAAAGAAAGAATACTTGGAAATATGAAATTATTTAATATTTTAAAATTCTTTGCAAGTATCTTTATGTTTAAAACTATATTTTCGGAGTATTTAAGTAACATTATATGCATATTGAGTGCTCAAAATTTCAGAAATGAAAATATGTTGACCTTCGTTTTACGTGTTTTGTAATTTTTTTTGGTAAAATTCCCAAAATGCAAATTTATGAACAAAGTTGTCGGCAGGTTTTCTCAGATGAATCCAGAAGAAAAATATCAGGCCCAAAATCAACTTGACATTCCAAGTTGGACAAACCTAATTTGGACACTCGGCCGTAATTTGAATATATTTACACATTTTTCCCGCTTACCAAATCTTTTTTTTTTCGAAAATGTTCCAATTAAAAAACGTTTGGGCATTTTAATTGGAATACGGGGGCAGTTAATGTGTGTTTCCCAATGCAGATAATGAAATGCATGCGTTGCATCTTTGGGATGCATTCGTTGGGATCCATATAAATATCAGGTGGAGCTGCAATTGGTAGAGACAGACACAGTTGAGCAGCTGCCCAGCGCACACACACACAACCCAAAACCCAAGCCCAAAACCTACAAACCCAAGCACAACATGCGCGCCTTTCTGGTAAGTTCACGCACTCCTGATCATCTAAAGAAATTTGGCCAATTGAAGTTCGAATTCACAGATGATTTGCCTGCTCGCCGTTGCCCGCGGCCAGTACGATTATACGCCACAATCGCATGCCGGCGATGGGCGTGGCGGTCTCATCGGTGGCTCAGATGGTGGTCTGGTGCAGAGCGGCGCCGCTCAGCTCTCGGAGCCCATACTCATTGCCAACGAGTTCAACAAGGAGTTCTACTCGTACACCGCCCCGGAACAGGAGTTCGACAATGGTCCGGTCAACGAGCAGATTTCGAACAGTTTGCGCAAGAATCTGCGCGTGCTCTTCATCAAGGGTCCCGAGAACACGGGCCTGGAGCAGGCGGCACTGCAGCTGGCCTCCTCGGCGTCCGACGATCGCACCGCCATCTATGTCCTCAACAAGCAGGCCGATGTCGGCGAGCTGGCCAACCGTCTCAACCAGATCAAGCTGCAGACCAACAACAAGCCCGAGGTGCACTTCGTGAAGTATCGCACGCCCAGCGATGCGGAAAATGCCCAGCGCGTCATCCAGGCTCAATACGATTCGCTGCCCGGCCGCTCCACCAATCACAATGCCGGCTCCTCGGCGCCAGTGTTGGACTTTGCCACAAAAAACACTGGGGGAGCCGCTGCAGTCACTGGCGACGCTTTGGCACCATCGAATAGCGCGTACTTGCCACCCACCCGTAGGTTTTAGCTATAAGCAAGTGCCCATATTAGCTCTTAGACACTCTTAATAAATAAATTTAGTTTTTTTAAAAATGTTATTCCACTTATTTTTGCTGCTTGCCAAAAGTATGCAATAGAATTGTTAAGTCTGCCAATTGGTAGACGCGGGTCAACTATTTTGGACGCGACTGTGACTAATGTTGCGAAGTATTTATTCAATTAAAATGAAAAAGGTGCCCAACTGAAACAACAGTTTAAAAAGGAGGCGACTTAACCAGTGTTGCCTAAGTAAATAAGAGAACACAAAAATTAAGAGTGTTCAATACGGATAAAAAAAAAACAAAATTAATTTGGACTATACGCTAATTGCTTTATGTGAACAAGACGAAAAAAATGGTATTTTGTATAAAGATTTGAGCTTAGTGATTTTATAGTAAATTCTCAAATTTGCCATACAATACATACAATAAAAAAATAGATAACATTTTATTGAAAGAGGCGTGCTGAGTATGTTTGACTTAAAACAATATATTCATTTAATATTAATAATAAAATTTATAAAAATATTTTTATATACAATTATCAATATAACAAATTTAATTTAATATATGAGGAATATCTTGTCATTATAAATTATTTATATGCTAATCTAAACTCGAGCTCAAGATATATTCAACTATTTAGTGCCCCCCATTAGTATTTTCCATATGTCAACATGTCGTATGAACAATTTTTAAATTTATTTCCTAGTTTCAATTATTGGAATACAAGCTGTAAATAATTACTATATGAGCTTTATCTGGGCATCTTCTATCGCGCAAGCACGCAAAATAATTAGCATAATGTCGCTCGACTATAAAAAAAAAGACAGCTCGGACTCTTTTTATTGTTACATATATATTTCGAAAGCTAACGACTCTAAAAATTGTGTAAAAAACGCAAATTAAAATTGTAGCCAAGCAAGCGCCACAAGAAAAACAACAACTAGAAATAAAAAAAAAACCCAGACATTGGACATAGAGACCTATTGGACCATAAGCTGCTTTCTTTGGCAACAAACATTTGTTTACATGTTGCTTTTATATCACATTGTTGAGTTAAAATGTTGTTGTGCTTTGATTTGAATTAATTTATGCGACATCGCAACCGGTTTAGGGATCTGCTCCGCACAACTCAACAAGCTGCTAATTTGGCGATAAGAAAACGTTTTTTGGCTTTTGGCTTTTGGGTCTGTGTTACGCTTGCATATAAGAAATGACTTTCTTTTGGTCGTGGCAGCCGCTTATGAGCATCTGATCGATCGATATGGCGCATTAACTAATAATATTTCGCATTAATTCCGTTTCGTCGGTGAAAAATTATGCGATTATACAAATTTGAATATATAAACTGTGATGGTTATATAACGGTCTATGTGAGATGCATCTCTTTAATGCGATCATCTGCATATATTTCCGAATATGGTTCCGTGATTTGGCAACCACGGTTAGGCTGGGTTCGACAATAGATTCGTTTAATTTATGCCAGCGCCCAGTTTCATTGACGGGGGAGGAGGTGGAGTTTCTGAGAGCGGAGCATCTTATAAAAACTATGCTGCCGATCGGTTGGGGCATCAGTTGAGTTCAAACTGCTCGGGTCGTTTGAAGTAGAAGTTCAACCAGCAACCAGCTTTCAAAATGAAACAGTTCGCCATTCTAGTGGTAAGTTGGACAGATTTGTGTGCAGTGTATCAAGGGTTGGATTTTATTTTAAAACGCTTCCCTTGCAGTGCTTGTCGTGCGCTGTGCTCGCTGCAGCTGCTCCCCAGGGCTACAAGTATCAGCCGAATGCGCCCAGTTTCCAGACGGGCAATCTGCGTCCCCAGACGCCGCTCTCGCCAAGTGGAATATATAATGTGCCCGCCCAGCAGCCGATCATCTCGCAGCCCGTGCAGACGGTGATCAATAATGTGGCCGAGGCACCCCTGCCCCTGATTCAGCCACAGCCTCAGCCACAGCCACAGCAGATTGTCTATCAGCAGCCACAGCAGCAGCTCCAGCAGCAGTTTGTGCCCTCTGTGCCGGCGCCCCAGCAGCAGCAGCAGCAGCAGCAGCAGCAGCAGCAGCAGTTTGTCCAGACCTATCAGCAGCCCCAGATCCAGCAGCAGCAGCAGCAGCAGGTCCTGCAGCAGCAGCAGTATGTGCAGCGTCCCTCGATCGTCACCAAGGACATCTACATTCATTCCGCACCCGATGACACCGAGGAGCTGCAGTCGTCGCCCCAGTTGGATACCACGCCCATTCGCAAGAACTATCGCATTGTGTTCATCAAGGCGCCTTCTCAGAACCTGAAGCACACCGCCGCCGTGCTGAAGCGCGCCCAGGCCAGTAACGAGGAGAAGACCGTCATCTATGTGCTGTCCAAGAAGCCCGACATCAATGAGATCCAGCAGCATCTGCAGCTGTCGCAGTCCGAGCCCAAGGTGCACAAGCCCGAGGTCTACTTCATCAAGTACAAGACCACGGAGGAGGCTCAGCGTGCCCAGCAGGAGATTCAGGCTCAGTACGATGCTCTCGGCGGTGCCACACACATCTCCGACGAGGGCGTCGCGCCCATCACCAGCTTCTCGGGCGGCTCGCTCAACCTGGGCAACATTGTGCCCCAGCAAATCCAGTCGCAGGTCATCCAGCAGCAGGGCCAGACCCAGACCATTGCCCACGGCCAGGCCCAACTGAGCCTGCCCATTCAGCCGCAGAACTCGTTCGTGCCACAGATCGGCGGCGGTTTCCAGGGCGGTCTGCAGACCTCTTCCCTGTCTTCGGGCGCCAATCTTGGCGTCGCCGTGCCATCGAAGCGTTACATCCCAGCCAAGACAAAGTAGGGGCTCCAACAAATGCACGGGGAACTGTCGCATTTCTTTCATTCAGTTCAAAGAATCGCCCCATTGTAGTTTATTCTAATTTATTGTCAAATCAATAATCAGTAATCGAAATAAAAACAATATCTTAACCATAAATAAGTAATTTCTTTTAATCTTCAAGATTTTTTAGAAATATATAGCTTAAATGTTTATTTAACTTTTGTGTCTTCCTTTTAACTTTAGATTGTGTTATATAATACCTAAAAAAAGAAAGAAAGGCATCGTAATTATAGATTTGATCAAAAAAAAATATTTTTTTTTTGTGAGAACGCTTTTCTGATATATTCTATGTGGTTCGTTCTGATAACCTAATTTCCGTTCTGGCATTTTTAGGATGTGTGCTTTATTTTTGGAATATCTCAAATAATATTCCTTGGTATTTTCACTACCTTATTTCACTATGTATTTCAGTCTAACCAATGTCCACCATTAATACAACGTAGATAACCTTGACCTTGACATAAACATATATTAGGTTTTAATAGCGTATTTGCATAATTTAAGCTTAATTTGTTGTTGCAAAGTTCAATCAAAAAACAGGCTAGCAAGAAAAAAAAAATTTTTTTGACATGTAAAGCTCTTGGATCCTTAGTTCCCAAACTTCAAACTATCATAACTTTGTCAAAAGTGAACCGATTTTCACGTTTGAGGGCATTTTGTTCAAGATTTGTCCTGCAAATTGATTCTGCATTTAAAATATTTGCGTTATTGAAAATAAATTTTTTTTGAAAATTTTTGGTAAAAAAGCATGTACTCCCCCCTTGTGAATTTT
>SCDY01001246.1:0-58910 GCA_004143825.1 Drosophila micromelanica
ATACTTATTAAGTGCCGAGAGTTTGTGTGTATGTGTTAAATGCTGGGTTCAGGGTATCTCCTAGTCGGGAGGTCCCGACTAGAGCAATCTTACTCGTTTTTTGTCTAATCCATATCTTTCGATTATATACCGATCTGACGCGTTGAAAATTCTACAAAATTCGCATTTCAAATGAAACTACCGTCGAATATTCAAAATAAATATTTCAGCTGATATGTTTAAATTATTGTATACATAATTCTTAGCCTTTTGTTTTACATTTACAGTGTTTTCTAATTTTAAACAGAAAAATAATAATATAGTTGTAGCAATATAAGTACATTTTAAAATGTTTTGCATACAATTTTATTACTTTGGCATTCGGAGGACAATGTTTGACTACAAATTTTTTAACTGGTTTATATTTTTTACATTTTTATAGATTACCATTATACGATTGTTTGGAGGAAACTTTTAAAACGCTGTGCTTGGATTTGCACAAATTGACTAGTATATAAATTAGTACATAACTGACAAACTCTGTAATACTGGAGCAAAACGGAGAGAGTACTAGGGGTGCTGAGTCCCCCGACGCCAACCAAGAGAATCGAGCGACGTGTTGGTGGACTCCGTGGACTGCCATGGGTTGCTTTGGCTCTCCAACTTCAAAACAGTCTGATGTAAACTCGGAGGATTCTAAAAGTCAAAAGCGTCGAAGCGATGCCATATCAAGGCAATTGCAAAAGGATAAACAGCTTTACCGGGCTACACACAGGCTGCTTCTTCTGGGAGCGGGTGAGTCCGGTAAATCAACAATAGTCAAACAAATGCGGATATTGCATGTCGATGGATTTTCTGAACAAGAAAAAAAACAGAAAATTGATGATATTAAAAAGAATATTCGTGACGCTATACTGGTAAGTCATTTTCTTTGAAAGCATTGAGTTTATTTTAATACTAACAGTTTTTATTTAGAAACATGATTTACAGAATTATTTCCAAGTTTTGATTCGATCTGGTTGTTTGGAGCCAGCAAATTATTTAGGTTAGATTGACTTATCTAAATTTAACCGTGGTCGACGTTTTCTGCAGGACTATGTCGATATAAGCGATACCAACAATTTTTAACGCCCGCACAAGAAGAAAATTAAATCTAATTAGGTATTTGCTATAAAAGATTTAAGAGATAAGAAATTGCTGGAAGTCAATGTCGTGGTCGGCACTTGCTGTGTTTATGATTCAATTTACACAATTATATTTCGGTGTAGTTACTGCAAGAAATAATTTAATCCTTTTAGAACACGCGTGGGGTTGAAATCAATGATAATGATATTCGTCTTATTTAAATAATTTTTTCGGTGTTGAGAATTTTTGCGCTGGCGAGACTCAACTCGGATCGAGTTCATATTGTTGGAACTGGTGCCTGGTGGCCAGATGGGTGTGCTGGTCAGCGCCGATGCTGAGATCGACACATGGGATGGTAGTGGTGTCAGTGTCGCTGTAAAGGATTAGAAATGGTGCCTGAATATGGAATAAAAGTGAGATTACGACTTGAAGAGAAGTAAGGGGTGAGTTCCAAGATTCGTGATGCAATTGCAGTAACAAATTTTTTTCTCCACAAGCGATCCGTTGGATAATTCGTGCAGGAATTAGATTATAAGTACAGACCGGTCAAAGTCAGTAACCGGAGAGTTACAAGCTTATCCAACAATCACATAACAAATCCGGTCAATAGAGTAAAACCCTACTATAGCACTGAAAGAGTCTATTGCAATAATAATAATTGCAATACACCCAATATATTTTTTGATGAAGGAATATTGAATAACTCTATACCTGCCAAATTTGGAATCTTATCGTGTGTGTTCGTCGATGTATCTCAAGTATATAAAACATAGTATTACAGTAAAAGAGTCAAATTATCCTTAATTCAGTATTTCCACTCGACATTCGGCAACATGCAAAAATTTAACACAGAAAATTTGACGTCACGTGTTGAAATTTATGTGCTAGACGGTCGATATGAAATGATTTTAAAACTCGGCCTGATGCAAGTGCATAATGGCCCTTATTGGTAGTATCTTGAGTAAAAACATGTCATTCAAATTCCGCTATGACCAATATAGTGGGTACATGAGTGTGATTTTACCAGATCGAATCAAAACTTTTTTTAAAATTATTTATTTTGTGATAACTTTTTAACTTTATATGTATTTTTTAATATTTACAGACTATTACTGGAGCCATGAGCACACTTAATCCACCTGTAGCTTTAGAAAAGAAAGAAAATGAACCCAGGGTGGAATATATTCAGGATTATGCTTCTAGTAAGAAAACAAAAAACTTGTATTGATAAATTAATAGTCATTTAAAAATACATTTTTTTCTATACAGACAAGTGGTGATAGGAGCGTAATACTAAAATACTTGCGATAAAACAATTCGTTGTGATATATATTAAATATATTCATATGAAAAATATCTTAATTTCTTCATTTAAATAACAAAAAATTAAACAAAATATTTAAAGGTAGGAGTTAAGATATTTGTTTTACTTAGGTTGAGAAACGATTTCGATCAGAATTAAATTTAAATTCCATGGAAAACTTTATAACAAAATCGACAAGTCGGCATTTCTTTCAATTCTCCGCATTTGTTTATTATATGCACCGCATACTAACAAATGTACTTATGCAATTTTATGCAAAATATTTCAGAACCGCATCTATTATTTTGTATAAATTAACAAAATGTAGGGTTTATTTATTTATTAATTAATTATTTATTCGGTGACAATACTTGTTGACCACGAAAAATTAGCTGAACTTATTATAAGTTAACACAACGTTTAACAATTCCATGGTCTAAGGATGACCGTTCTTAACTGGGCACTTGATGTAGGTGTCAGATATCGCCCGCACTCTTTCAGGTGAAATAGTAATAACCTTGACACGACAAATCGAAGTTCTATTTTGAAAAATTTGAATTTTTGTTAGGACATTCAAATCATTCCCTGATTTTAAGTTAAAAGTCGTGAAATACTGGGCTTTATATATTTGATAATATTGTCGTAAAAGAAGGGGGTATTTTTGGTCGGTGGCCTGCTGGTTTAGTTTTCGAAAATCGATTACCAGTATTTTCTTTTTACGCGCGTGATGTACGGCAGCAGTAAATTTTCCCTACAAAATTGCAAGATTCTGTATCTAAGAAATATTCGTCGACTTTAGCCTCAGACTAAGCTTTGGTCTCGTCATTTTGATTGTTTAATTGCTCCTTAGTTGTGTGATTAACTTTCTGATGGCTTCGCATAGACTAGTCTTGTGAACCCCGTGTTCGTCTATGATTGTTGTCTAAAGCGGGACAAAGAATCTACCTCAATTGGTTCTGGACCTGGGTTCTGTTCTTTTTGGACTGACTATTGTGGTGGACCTCGTTTCTGTTTTCCTGGCTGAACCTTGTTCTGAGAGTTCCCTACCGAACTGCTATGTGGACCACTTGGGTTTTTTGTCGCCACCCTAGAGCCTTGTTCTCAATATGTCTGGCATAGTTTGCTGCGAGCATATACGTGTCATAGCTGACTTATGCTTTTTGGGCCAACGCTAGGGCAATTGGCAGATCTCACAGTAGAGCGGGAAACTAATTTTTTGAGTGTCTTTTTAAACCCAAACTGTCATTATTGCTCTATTTATTACTCTGGTGAATTTTATGTTCTTTAACTATGTGTTAGTTTTTTAATCTCCTTAATTTCTCTAGGTGTTGCATTTAATAATCCTTTGACCAGACTTTTTAAGCATATTTCCGAATCTATAATGCCTCAAATTTTTTTCTAAATGTCCGCCTAAAGCTTTTCTGACATCTTAATTCCTTCTTCTAATCGCCATAAGTATAGAAAAACCAAAAACAAAAAAAAAACAAAATCGCAAATCAAAAGCTATAGATGTGCACTTTTCATTAATATATAATTAATATATGTTTATTTATTTTTTCTAGGTCCCGATTTTAATTATCCTCCTGAATTTTATGAACACACAGAAGAATTATGGAAAGACAAAGGGGTCCTCCAAACCTATGAGAGGTCAAATGAATATCAATTAATTGACTGCGCAAAATAGTAAGTAACGAATGTTTTTTTGTCAATCTTAAAATTTGTATTTTTATTCTTATTACATGATTATTTTTTACTTTAAAAAGTTACTTAATTTACATGACTGTACGTTAATTATTCCTTTATTTAGGTCATAAGATAAAAACACTGGTTTAAATGGATAAAGTGGTAAACGGTTTATATATTTTTCTTGAAAAATATGTTCTGTTATCGCTTATTTAGCGTAAAATAAATCTGGAGGCTACTGCTAGTGACGTATATCCTAATAAATTGATATATATTTTATAGCTAAACATGGTGGCTTTAAAAAGTTGTTAAATTTCCTAGCTGGTATTATCCAGCTTTGTTGTTGCCTCGGCATTCACTTGTAATTTATACTATTCATTCCACACCTATTCCTTTACTTAAATTAGTATGAAAATCTTTGAAAAACTATTTGTAATTTTAATCCAGAAGGCTGCATTTTCTGAAATTAAAAAATTACATTATTTTAAACAAATGTTAGACAATTTTCCGATATCATTTTATTATATTTTACATATAAAATTGCTTGATAAATTATTCAATTTATTCAATTCAATTTTCAATTTTATAAGTGCTTTGACTTAAATATTTTGCTCAATTCGTTTATGCATTTTGTAATTTAAAAATCTATATTTTCATAATTTTAAGGGGACAAACTTTTTATTTAAAAAAAAAGTAATTGACAACTAATAAACAAAACCACCGATAATTACATAAGACATTGTAAATAAAGTATTTGTATGTAGTATTGAAATTAAAAAAGTATATATAGAATATAAGGAAAAGGCTTCAAATAAAAGTATTTGTCAAACATAAAGTTATTATTTGAACAGTTTTTCGTACTTTTTCGTTTGCAAGAAATTTTAAATCCTTTAGTAATTTTAAGATTTACGATAAATTGAATTTACGAACATTTTTCGTTACCCCGAAAATAGTGTTTTTTATTTGTTTATGGTTGTTACGTTATTTTATGTTTTATTTTTTATTTGTTTAATTTATGTTTAGTTTTATTTAATTTATGTTGTTTTCCTTCTTATTTTTCTTTATTTTATGTTAAAAAAATATATATTTTTTAATAATCGTTCACGAAGAAGAAGTGTTTGAACAGACGTTAGATTAGGTTAAGTGTCTGGCCGCTTCTTCCAGTGATGCGAGACAGTGAGCAATGGCTATGTGTAGGGCGGATGCTGGGCAGTTGCAAATGAAGCGTTTCAGTGTTTCTTAAACTCCATGCTCCCTGCATTTTCGGCAGCCTTTGTCTGCCGAACATTATCTTAGTGGTTTCGCAGCCAGTTGAACAAACGTAATTTGTTGTAATTTTGGTTTTTCTTATGGGTGAATATAAAGCTGGGGTACATGTTTTAGTTTGTTTTATACGGTAAACGTGCTTTGAGCAGAAGTAACACTCGACTGTAACGTTTGTACTTCTTTATTTTATTATTCATTATTTTGGTATGATTGTGTTAGGTATACAACTTTTTGCAACTTTGAAAAACGTGTTTTAAAAGTGAAAAATTATTTTGAATAAACTTTTCTTATTTTGTATTTAAGCTTCTTGGATCGAGTTAGCACAATTAAGAACCCAAATTATACCCCCAATGAACAAGATATTCTTCGGTGCCGTGTTTTGACTTCTGGTATATTCGAAACAAGATTTCAAGTGGACAAAGTTAATTTTCAGTGAGTAATATATATTAATTTTAATATTATTCCGAAAATTTAACATTTTTGCCTTATAGTATGTTTGATGTGGGAGGACAGCGTGATGAGCGTAGAAAGTGGATTCAATGTTTCAATGATGTTACTGCTATAATATTTGTAACGGCATGCTCAAGTTATAACATGGTTTTGCGTGAGGACCCCACTCAAAATCGGCTTCGTGAATCCTTAGACTTATTTAAAAGTATTTGGAATAACAGGTATAATGTAGCATACCAAAAATTGTTTTTGATTATTAATGAAAATATTTGTAGATGGTTACGCACAATTTCTATTATACTTTTTCTAAATAAGCAAGATTTGTTAGCAGAGAAAATAAAGGCTGGAAAAAGTAAATTGTCGGATTATTTCTCCGAATTTAACAAATATCAAACGCCAAGTAAGTAACATATCTATATTTGAGAATCTGAACTGCACACAACTATTTTTTATAATTTTGAATAGTTCATATATTACACTGAATATCCTTCGTCTCAAAATTTTATATGAGAAATTTTGGTGACTGTATGTGCTTTCGTCCCAAGATTTCTACCTGGTGTAGAGGTGATTGATATCCCAATTTGTTGTATTTCAATTTAATATTGACCGTGTTACCTTTCTAAAATGTGTTTAGTTTTGAGTTTTTTTTTAAGTCAAACATTGTTCAAAATGCCACAAAAAATATAATTTTCCCAATTCAAAAATACATAGTTTCATAATTAATAATTAAAATGAAAAAAAAAAAATAGTGAAACTTAACGCAAAAGCGCTACAGGTCCCAGTTGACTTCCGTTTTGCTCGGGTCCTTATTTTGCTCACAATATCGGAAAGAACGAGCGCAAGCGCGCCTTTTGATCTGCGTGTGTTGGGTGAGGTTCCGAATTTGTTGTGTATACCTTGCTCTCCACGTTGCACTCTCTTCAAGTGCAAGCAACAATACGCCAAAAATTGATATTTTAAATTTTCTGTCACCGTTCGTCGTATTCGCTTAATAGCTCTGTAAAATATTGAAAGGGTTTGCCACTTTGGCATTAAAACGGCGATTATTAGTAATGATTGTTTGTGATATATGTGTTATAGATATTTTTGGTTGTGTGCCCATGGTTTGTTGGATTTATGGCTTATTCACATGTATGCGGTTACGTTAATGTGTACGAATGTAGAATGTTTTGTTTTGTAAGCTATCGCACATACAATATCATATTTAGTATTATTGTTTATTATAAGCACTAATAATAGTGTTAAAGAATTTTTAATTACAAACAATATTGATAATAATAATAATTAATATTTGATAGATATCATAGCTGATAGTTTTTAGTGATTTCCCAACGGTATCCTGAAAGAAATGATTTTATTAAGGAAAGAGAGAGCTCTGAGGAGAACATGTGTTATAGACTATTATAGTATAGGCATAAGTCACGAAAGAAATAAGAGATAAAAAAAGTTTTAGTATGTCTAAAGGAAATAGAAAAGTTCATGCGATTTGTTTAATTACATAGAACACACAATCTTTTTGCTTGAGGTGCTCGTATATTTAGGATTTTTAGTAATAAGAAAAGTAAAGTTTTTGCGGATGAGAATTCATGCACACATTAATATTTATATGTATATGTATATGAATTTTTTTGACTGTCTTCACATAAAAAGACACACACTGTGTGACTAATATCATATATTTATAGGCATACATATTTGATTTTGAATATTTGAATATTACAGATTTTTCGTATTTTATAAAAGTTTTGTTGCGATCCTTATTAAATTTAATATTTGTACACAAAATAGGTGACGCAATAATGGAATCTAATGATGACCCAGAAGTAATAAGAGCAAAATATTTTATACGTGACGAATTTCTGGTAAGCTTCTTAAATCTAACAAGAATTTACTTGAATTCATTAATTTACATGTTTCGTTTGTTTAAATAGCGTATATCAACAGCCAGTGGAGACGGTAAACACTATTGTTACCCACATTTCACATGCGCCGTTGACACAGAAAACATAAAGCGAGTTTTTAATGATTGTAGGGACATAATTCAAAGGATGCACCTTCGTCAATATGAATTGTTATAGGTTATCCCTATCGCCGTAATTCAAAAAATAAAGTGAAGAATATATTAATGAATTACTGTTTTAAATATAATTATCAAATGTAATTTGTATTTAAATAGTCCCTTGAAAAAATAAAAGCGCTGCATTTAGATCTGGTATGACCTTTCACAAAAACTCAACATTAAAGAAAAATAAATAAACATGTTAATAACAATTATAATTGTTTTTATTGATATTGGAATATATCTACAAATATTTTTTTTTGTTTATTTCTTTAGTACTAAGTAAATATTTATTACAATTATTCCCTTGACATAAAGCCACTTTTCGAAATTTAAACGTGAGTAAGTAATTTTAATCATAAGTTTAAATATTAAAAACTATACGAGTGGATTTAGTATACCAAAGCTAACGGAAGCCTTGTCAATTTCGTCGAAGTTTCTTTTAATTTTACTTTTCCAGGCATTCTTGTTATGCATTGAATTTCGTCTTACTGGTACAGCCCGATTCGTGGCATGTTCATTATTGCTTTTAGATGTTGAATCCCTAAGTTTACTCCGTGTATTGTAGTCCTGTTGAAACTTTAGTACTTGTGCTTCGGGATCGAATACAGCTCTGAAAATAATGTTTTCATTTAAAAAAGGCGCATATGAAATATGATGTTAAAAATAATATTACAAGTTTTGTATTATCCTAATTAAATAATTCAAATTGTATAGCAGTGTTTAAATGCAACATTAACTAAATTAATTAAAAAATTGACATAATATATGCTGCATGATGAAATTTCTCTTATCGGTAAGGGTATTTATCCTGTAACGGAATTTGTGCTGTGCTGGAGTAACAAATTCTCGCATAGATACTTTGGCTGACTTTAAATTATGGCTGGGCGATCGCATAAAATGGGCTTTGTGGTATGGTTATTCTCCTTAACGAGTCTATGACGTGGGATAGACAAATTTGGGGAGTTGGTACTCGGATGTGTGGTGTCCCGTGTGATAGGCCACCAACAGTCATAGTTCCAACCCAGAAAGATTTTGCGTCTTTCTATGTGTGAACTGACCAGCTATTTAGCTTACTATAATCCAGGTCTTGTTGACCGGTAAATTTCCCTCTCTACTTCTTTTTTAAGCATTACTCAAGCCTTTGGCAGATTCCTGGCTCTAGGCTTATGTCCAAAAACCTAGAGCCAGGAATCCTAGTTATTTCTAGTTATTCCGTCCTTCGCGACTGGTTAAGGAAACATATTGAATAGCTGGTTGACTATTTGAAAAGATATTAATGGTGGCTCCTCTTATTGATAAAAACCAAACTACTTTACAAAGTTGACTTTAAACCAGAGGCAAAATTTGTAAAGAGAAATAAAGTGCATCTCTACTATAAGCTATAGTTTCTATTGTACCAATAATGTATTCTGTATTCTCCACACGGATGGTGCGAAATCAGGCTTGGAAAACTTCAGACTCTAAATTGCGGTCTTGGTACGAGTGGAGAATAAAGAGCGCACCAAACCGAGGCAAGCTTAATAGCTCTTAAAACAAACAAAATATATAGCACATCTATATCTTATAGTTTGGAAACTGTAAAGGTTATAGCTTATTTTAGCGTTTTTCCGCCAAACTAGAATTTTTGTATAAAACACGAATAGTAGTATCTTGGATTTTGATAAATTTCACACAGTATTAAACAGCCATTTCTGATAGTCCCTATCGGCCCCGTGAGCTTCAAATTGCATTAATCATGTCTCCTGAACCACATCAGGATTGAGCTGTCAAATGTTGTGGTATGGCTTATAATTTGCTTAAACGATACCTTTCTATCCATGTATAACTCGATCGGATCGGACTATCGTAGTAAAATAGTTCGCTTAACTATTTCTAACTTTTGCAAACATCATATATCATCATATAAGCAATCAGTCTTAAATGAAGTTTATAAATGTAAATCCTTATCTTTTAATTTATTTTGTTATAATTTTTATTAATCAGAAGATACATGCAAAATATAGAAAAAAACAAAGTGTTTTTTAATATAGTAAGTATAACTTACCTGAGGATGGATTCACCATTATCTTTTTCCCAGAAAGCTTACGAAAAAAGGTTTTGTAATTTTTAATTTCATTGATAGTAAATTATGCTTTAAATATTTCTTAAGATTAGTATTTACATTTTTAAAAACTTTAATTTTTGCCTAAAATTGTTCGAAATTAAGCAAAAAATTAATTAAAAGCAGACAACTAATAATTTTAACCTGCGGCGGCACAGCATTTAACTGTCAAATTATTTTTACGCATATTTTATTTGTAATTGAAAATAAGCTGAATTTAACTTAAAATAAATATAACATTTATGATACATAAAACTCATCATCTACAAACACTTGCTCATACATGAACACCTTAAACTAAAATTACAAATAAAAACTACCACTATGTAAATCATAAGTGAGCTGAGCAACCTTACCATACCTGTTGGTACGGCTGCTTATGAAACACAGGAAGGGGTCTGGTTACACACTATATAAGTCTAGGATTTTAAGAAATAAAATCAGTTGAAATATACTCATCACGCCGAGCGTTTCATTTGATGCACTCCGGCGTACAAGTTAGACACTTCGAGCAACTACATGGTCTTACAAACCTGCTTGCCAGTCTAGAACACACTGGTATCCCCTATTACCCTAGTCCGTTTGGGCCACAAAGATTCTTAATGCTAATCGTGTATGAATCCAATTGGACTCCAATTTAATTTGCAAACTAAACTCGCTATTTCGCTAATGTTATCGGCGTGGAAGAAATGGGCGCGTAGCAACCTCACACTACCCACCTCAAATGCGAATATATTCGTTCGCCAATATACCATTTACCGTGTAGCTCAACATATTCTCCCGCTGATGAGGGCAGCCCTTTGGACGTCAGCACAACAACAATAATAACTTCAATCATTCCGCGTTCAATAGAGGCAGCAGGAAATATGGTCTATGTGGCTCTAAAACCACAAATCTAGCCTCGCAATCCACCCCTGTCGTTACGTCTGAAGGACTTCAGGAGGACGTCAACGAAGATGACGAAATAAGAGCTGCCGAGGGCCGTCAGCCCCAGCTCAACAGCACGACGCGAAGAACACAAAACCTCTCCTGGAGTTGGTGAAACTGTCGCACTGAAACAAACCCTAGATTAACCAGTGGACCCAGACGGCGATGAGTTTAAGGTCTATCCCTCTGGCTCACAGATCCTCCGCGTGCGCGAGCTACCACATAAAACTCTATTTCTATATAGTGAACACACTACATATGACAAATGTTGTCCGCATTAAATTAAGTGTTTAATAAACATAGTCTGGCCAGAACATGACCTGAGACGAGTAAGGCAAGACCATTCTTCCAGAGTAGTAGCTCAAACCCAAAACAGAGAGAGCTGTTCACCTTCTCTCTAAACTTTGCAAGTTGATTGATGTTGAATGATTAGATTCCGAAGTAGTGTTGCATTGGCCCAGCCTCTGATATTGAGGGACTAACAACCCCGTTGGCTGGTTGAAAGAACCGCATTTTCTGAAATTTATCACCTGCAGCTGAGTCAGCTAAGCGGAGCACAGACTCAGCATGTATCGTTATGGATAGCAATACTCATCCCAACCCAATTCTTCATGCAGTTCATATAGAGCTCAACACATATAAAACTCAATCCTCCACCTGTAACGCTATCCTGCGATATCCCCACAAATTTTGTAAGTCCTTCTCATGTGCTTTAGGAGACAGTTGAGCAATTAAGATACTAGCTTTGAAATTGTGGGAAATATTAACTATTTATTTAATATCAAAATTAACATGTTATCGCATAGCCAGCCTCACAGTGGGCGTGGCACAAATATCTTAACATTTTAAAAATTGTGTTTATCCGGAAAGATGACCTGACGGAGGGACGGACAGTATATATTGAGTATAAAAAGGAAAACAAAATAACAAGGATAACGCAGTCGATAACTTCCGATTGCAGCTTTTTTACTGGTTTTTAATTTGTATGGTATCAAGCATTAAATAATTGTTTAAATTTATGTAGAAACCATAGCCGAATGAAGTATTTACAACCAAAATACTAATTTGTAAAACTAAATTTAAGTCCTAATGTTCTACTTTTGAGAAGAACTAACTGTAAAAATTTTTTATGTTTCTTACACCTTGGATTATGGGTTGAGATCAGCAGATCAGCATGTGGTAAAAAAAAAAATTGTAGGTTTATAGATTTACACAAACTGGTTTATTACCTTATGAATTTTATACATATGAAAATATTTTAAATTATACGATACATAAGTATACCGAGGAAAATGCCAAATAGTAATGTTTTTGCCAAAAGCTTATAGTCGGATATAAGTTAATATCTATCAGTTTTTTTAATCAGATTCCCGCCACCAAGGCTGTCTAAATTACGCTTTGGTTTGGACTGCACACTTGCTTTTGGATAATCTATTGTTTTGTCGAACGATATCATTATTATTTTGGCAAAAAATCTACAAATATTATTTAAAATTATGTTTGTGGTTGGTTGATGAATGCAGAAGCTGTCGCAATATGTTTGTACAGATGAAGCACCTGAATATAAAATAAAATGAAACATAAAATTAAGATATTTATTTACAGAGTACATAAAATAAATACAAATAGTTTTAACCAATATAAAATGTTCTTAACAGCTATTAAGGAAAGTCTACACCACGCACAGTTTTCAAGCTATGGTCTCCAAATTTGGAAGGTAAATAACTGGCCACCACCTTTAAAGTTGGGTTAGAAAATTTGAGGTCACCCCCCTCAAATCGCGACCTTCCCCAGAAATTGAGACTTTGACAATCCTGCCACTCCCACTAGAATGGAGCCCCGACGTCAGTCGCCCTTAAAAATCGGATATTCTTATATCTCCCACAGTTTTTGAGCTAAAGTTACCAAATTTGTAAATAGCCACGAACACCCGTCTCCACCCGCGAAAAATCCCACCCCGCAAGACACAGAAACCGAAAGCTCCCTCAGTTTTAAAGCTAGTCACACCTGCATCGCTCAAATTACAAAATACTGACAATATTATTAATAATAATAATAATAATAATAATAATAATAATAATAATAATAATAATAATAATAATAATAATAATATAACGCAGTCGGTAATGCCCGACTTTAACGTTTTTACTTGTTTAGGTAGAGTTACCAAATTTGAAGGGTCACCTGGTCACCTTCCCTAAAGATAGGTGAACCATAACGTGAACGGGTATAACCCAGTTGGCAACGCCCCGCTGTAGCGTTCTTAATTGTTTGGCCAAAGTTACCAAATGTGGAGGGTTGATAGCTGTTCACCTCTTCAAAAGATAGGTAAAAAAATTTTCTGGTGGACCCCTCCGCCCCCGCTCTCACCCAAAACGTGAACGAGTCCAACGCATTATCGGTAGAATCCTAGCCATTTGATTAAATTGTAATATTTAGAAATACATAAGTAACGTTTTCTACTTCTTTAGTCAGTATCACGTAATTAAAGAGAGGGAAATTTACTTATTTTTGTGATTTACATTTATTGTTGTGATGTTCTTGTTTGGATGTCTGGTTGATAATCAGAGCGGAGTCCAAATAGGGTTATAGGTAGTTTGTTTGGCCAACTGATCCGCTTTAATACATGATGAATAATGAATTGCTTGAAAATGATATGGTGTCGTGACAAATGAGGGGTCATGATAGTTCGAGAAATAATCTCGATTCAAATTGTGATGGGTGCAGGTACTCAGGTACTCTGCTTGCATGTCTTCAATAGTGGTCCGATGGGGACCTGGTTGTACTGTTGGTGTGGTGAATGAACTTTGGGTATTTGATAGGGAATGCATTGTTTGAGCCAATTAGTTATAGCCTTGTGCATAAAAGGCCAAAAAACGTTGCTTAAATAGTTTGCTCGTTAAACCAAACCCACCATAGGCATTGTTGTGTAGCTTACTGACGATCTTCCATATAAAAGATTGATACGCGATCTTCCTTTCAAATTTTGAGTTAAATTTCAAAGAATAAACTGAACACATTGAAAATGGAATTTTGGATACCTCTCCCCTATCGCTGCAATATCGATAAAACCAAAACAAAACCAAGTGAGAAGGCTCTAGTCGGGGCCGCCCGACTAGGAGATACTCTTCTGCAATTATACAGACATACACAAATTTACACATACACTTACACACACCCAAATGCAAGCCACACACTTTTTACTCAGTAGCTCTTCTAAGTTAAATGTATGATGTATATGTTACTCTTAAATGTTATGATAATCTGTAGTATTTGGTTTGCGGTTTGTACGGTTTTGTCGATATTGGGGGCGATTGGGGGTAGATATCCAAAATCAATCAATGTGAAAATCTGCCGAGATATGGCAAGAAAACAAAAGGTTATTATCGATTTTTATCGATATTAATGAAACAGAGAAAGTTATCGAACAAAAACGATTAACTTGTTCTGCGTATGATATTTACGAACTGCATCAGATCAATCTTTCTAGCTTTTGTAGTTTTCGAAATCACTGAGTTCACCAAGACGGTGAAGCAGAAGGAGACGTGAAAAATCCTAATCTTCAATAGTGCTGAAAAGGTTGCGTTCATCCAGCAGCACGACGATCATTCCACAAACCCAATTAACTAGTTTAACTTTACGAACGAGTATAAAAGAAAGAGTTTCGCCTTCTCTTAATATGTATATTGTATGTGACACTGTGCCACAAATTCTTCGTCCCTTAATAAAAATGCATTAATAACTTCTAGTTGTTTAAATGCAAAAATATACCCCTTTCAACGCAATGATTTGTTTTTATACTCGTTCACGAAGTCAAACTAGTTTATTGGGCTTGTCAAATGCTCGCCATGTTGTTCGTCTGTCCGTTCGAGTAAACATTTTTCTAGCAAATTGTGTATATAGATAAGTTTGGTGCCCCTACCCTAAAAAGACGGAAATGCCTATATTTGAGTCATAGTGCTGGAAAGCTCCTTCCCCTTCCTTTCACAATTTTAAGGTAACATTCCTCATACTTGATTTGTAGACACATGGTGATCTACCTCAAGTATTGCGACCTTCATAATACGGACACGCCCACTAGAACTTCAGCTAGTTGTCAAATATGCTTTAAACACAAATATAACTTATATGCCGTTTTCTGTTGAGCAATACCTTCATTTTAACAAGCCCATTAAAATTTAATAAACTTTATCTCAAAAGCTAAATCCGTTTTTTAGCCTAATGCTCATTCACTTCACCAACAAGGTCTCGGAATATGACGTTCTCTATCTTATCTTCTACTTGCAATACCAATATTCATTGATAACCCTTCACTCAAATAGAACGTCAAGATTTCGGACTTTTACCGTATGGCTGTCCACCACCAAACAGCCTGTCAGTCATGAAAAAAACATTTCGATAAAAATTAAACATATAACATATGTCACATTAAATATATAAAACTCAATACTAGTTTCTATTTTTATTGTGACATATGTTATAGGATAAAGTTTTATGAAAATTTTGTTTTCAAAAGACCAAACTTTCATCTAAAAAATTGTTTTAAAAAATAAGTGTAGTGTTTATCACTAGATATTAGATTTTAAAAGATTTCTATATTTTGCTTATTTCCTTTATAGAACAATGCACAATCAAGTGTTAGTAAAGACTGCGGAATGCATGCGACTTCCATTGGTTTTATACCATTGCCGGCCTGGGAAGGATACACAGGGTGTTAATAATATTATAGTACAAACAAAAATGTCTGAAGGCAAACAACTTGTAAGCATACCCACTAACACTAACTTGGTTATTATTATTCCCTGCATTTATTTAATTAACGAAGGAGGCTATACGAAGCACGTAAAAGTATATGAATGCATATAAATACGTTTTTCATAGATTCGTTTTGGAAATATATGTATGTATATATGCTGATTATAAAATTAAATAATTCAAGTGTTCATATTTAGTGTAGTCAGTTCAATGACTATGTAACATTACGAATGAAAATTCGAATCGCCTTTATAAGCAATGGAGCCAGGGTATTTCCTAGTCAAAGTCTGTCGAATTGCTCTGAATGCTTTTCATGCGTCACTTCCACCATATTTCAAGTAATTTGTGGTAAATACTTTGACAAACAGAGCTTAAAACAAGTGAGACTGTTCTAGTCGGGAACGCCTGACTACGAGATACCCTGAATTTAATGTTTCATTTTTTAACCAATTCCTTAACCAACCTTATTGAAACAGCATTGTGCAACCGTTGATTTAGTGCTATTGTGTTTATTTAAATTAAATTTTATGTCTTCAACTCTTATATTCTACGAATAGAGCTGATCATAAAATTTAAAAAAAAACGGTACTCTACCCGACTTGTGATTTTAGACTCGAGAAAAATCTAAATTTGTATACAGTAGAGCACTAAAAAAGTATTGGAAAGAGATTTAATAAAAAAAATTTTACAAGCCAAGTAAGTAGCAGTAAGTGCAAGCGGAGCATGAAAGACCTTACACAGAAATGTAGAGAAATGTATGTGGCTTTAAGTGTGTGTACGACAGCTCGCAGCTGGGTTTATGGTATCTGACTAGAGCAGTGTTCATTCAAATGTGTCCAGGGTATAACAAGTGGAAGGGCTCAAGAGCGACCGACTAGAATATACCGTATACCCTACGATCTATCGGATCCTCTTGCTATCATATATTCACATACACACAAAAATGCGGTAAATATGAACATTTTTCAGAGGCTGCTCAACGCAAAAGCCGACATCTCTCACAGTTTTTTGAAGGTAAGCAGATGGATGATAATCTATATCTCTTTTTTTTTTAAATTGTGGGAAATGGCTCAAAAATTTAAACACTTTATCTGAAGAGGATAACTAAAACTATATATCCAAAGATACAAGTATCTGTCTTCAGTAGCGCCAAAAAGAGTTCCGACCGACAGCCTAATGGACATTGCACAACCCCAATATATTATATACACTCCATTAGGAGGTCCCCAGGATTTAACACATACACACAATATCTCTGCATTTGAAGAGTATTGAGGTATTGAGTAAATTTAAAAAAAATTTAATTAATAATTATTAACCATAGAAAAAAAACGTCAAGAAACGCGATAGAAAAATTCTGCATTTGTCAGAAAAAAGATAAATAATAATAATAAATATCGACGATGCAAAAAAAGCAAAAATAAATTTCACACCGTCCCAACGCGGGCTCGAACCGCCTATCCTTCATCTACTGCTGCACAACTCTTATCAACTGCGCCACACTACCATTTGGGTTTGTTGTGATAAAAATCAACTTAGGTAATGCAAACATATTCCAAGAAAAACACTAGACAAAATACAGCATTTGTGTGTGTGCATATGAACGCAGAAATGGCTTGTGCTTCAGCCAAACATGGCGGATTATTAGAGGTGGCAGATACGGAGCCACCCCCTATGTACGACGGATGAAGATCTTGGACAGAGCTTTACGGACTGCTGGATGATATGGCAGAGTACTATCGGTTAGAGAAAAAATATATGCCGTTAACCCTACTTGAGCTTGCGCGGCCGAGCTAAGCAATTTTATCATTACGCTATTACGACGCGCTTTATGTACCGATACTGTATAATCGAAAACAGTGTTCCAAGCAGTCGCTGGGAGACTTTACAATGGATTTAGAATGACTAGGTCAATTTGGCCAATTGCCGCCTGCCACTTACAAAAGTATTATGGTACAACGATTTATAGACGGATCCGTGAGACGTCGCTGGTCGAGCCGTCTAAAAGCAAAATGCCGAAGAGAGAGATTATCACCATCACCTCAGCGTTGATGCCTACGAGTTAATCACACCTGATGAGGAATGGTAGCGCCGTGTCAGCCCCCTCAACTGCCGTGTAGCCGCTTCGACTCGCGTGGTTAACTGCAGCAGGCTAGCCTTCTAAAGCTGAGGTTGGAAACTCCCCAAAACTGTTCCAGAGAGCTTTCACTCACACCGCCGATCCTGAGCAGCATATGACTTCTACGCCGTTTGATAAAATTCTCAACAGAACGTTAAGCTCGTTACCTCCGTGCCAACTTTCCGCGACCCACCAGAGCACCTCACCCGGAATTTCCAGCCGCCCAGACAACCGTCGGACGAACTTAAGTCGTCCTAAGCCTAAGCCTAAGCCGCCGCTTGAAGTTAACCCGACTGAAAGTACAGCCACGCGTCGGCTTTGGAGCTTTTCGAAATAGACCCGCCGCCGCCCAAACAACCCTCGGCCGGACCTAAGTCTCCTTCCAAGGAACTCGAAGCCGTCTTGACACCGATATTTAATAAGCTATCGGACAGCTACCGTTGGTTGAACTAAGTGGTACTCTTTGCCATAGACTCGCCGCCGCTCGAACGATGTTTAGTTCTGCCGGACCTAAGCCCTAAGACCTTTCCGAAAAGTGGAAGCTGTCCTTGCCTTATTGTTTGACGAGCCGTACCGCACAGATCACTGAAGTGGTGTAAATCAACACGAAAACACTGACAGCCTTTCATGACGGATCTGCGTATAGTCCTGAAAGCACAAGCTGAACAAACCGATAACCAAGGCAGGAAACCACTGCGGCGTTAGACAGATGATGGCCAAGATAGATAAGCGCTTTTATTCGATTGGACAACGTGCGGATTTGACAATACTGTACTGGTTGTCGGCTGCAACCAGTTCTGTCGGCGCTCCCAAACGTTTAGCTTTTGACATCCTAGGTCCCCTGCCCACTGCGGGGCTATTTCAGCTAGAATGCATCACCCCACCAAATTTTTCCAAAATAACAATTTATTCCGAATGCAGTGCATTCGCCAGTCTTTCAACTCAAAGCTGTGATATTTTGCTTGATTTCGATGTTTGATTAGAAATATAAAAAAAACACTAAGTGCAATTTTGTAAATTTTGCTGTTGTCCCAAGTCTTAATGCATTACCATCGCAGGATTCTTCCCAAATTCAATTTTTTTCTTTTCTCGCTAGAAGTTTAGCTTTTGTTGAAAAGTTTTTTAACAACCCGTCTAAAATAAGAATACAAGCCTAAAAAACTTTGTACTCCACGAATCTTTTTAGAGATAGAAAAATATATCTGGGGTGGTAAAATCTCTACCACCCCAATTTTCAAATCTTTTTGTCGAAATTTTCCAAAATAACAATAATTAATTACTTTTGCGAAAAATAATTTAATTTTCATTTTGATAGAATTTAATTCCATGTTTTCTGTCTTTCCTTAGTTTATTTTTTAACAGATTTAATATTTTAATAAAACTTATTAGGCTCCCTGAGTCATATTAAAGTGCTTAACGTATTCATTTTATAACCTATTCCTTTTGCGCAGCGCAGTATGGCAACGTGTGCCACATCTGTAGTCTGTTCCTGGTCTGCAAGTGGGCGAAGCTGTTTGGTGTGCTAGAATTAGCTTTCTCAGTAGCATGATCTTCTTAAATGGGGCACGTGAACAGGAACTGTAAACTGTAAACTGCTTGTGCCCTTGTGTGCGTAAGTTGCCGTCTTGGATGCATTCAATAATTCTGTCGATCTACTCGTCCCCGGCTGTTGCTATATGTGAAGCCAAGGCCATCTTAACGTTAGAGTAGGTCGAGGAAACTTCTGTGCACATCCTCGTCGGCTGCCATCAAAAAACCTTTTGAATGTGGCCATATTATAGCCTTGTCCTTTAATTAGGACATTAACATATTTGCATGCGTCACCAAATATAATATTATATAAATAATAAAAATATATTTTTTTTAATTTTTGTGTAACATTATAATATTTAACTGGATTAAGCCTATAGGGAAAATTATGACATCAATCTTTATTTGAGAACAGATATGAATCGGCAACTCCTGTAGTCAAATTCATAGCATTTTCATTTCCAATTATATTACTTAAGCTTAGTAAATCAAATTTATTGTACAATGTTTTAACACTCATAGTATCCTGTAATCCATCTCGGGGGTTCTGGTTAATTTCAAGCATTAAATTAATTAACTCCGAATAAAAGTTAGGAAAATTGGGGGGTTGGTAGAATATCAAATGACGAACCCCTTTGATGCGAGTGCGTCGAAAGAAGTGCGCTCTTTCTGAGTAAAGTAAAAATGGTGCGCCGCTATGGAAAAATATGTCTCTCGCTCTGGAAACTTTTTCCTTTTTTGTATATTCACTTATTTGAACGAAGTTTATCATTTCTTTCTTAAAATGATTCCTTAAACGTATGTAGTCGAAATAGCTCGGTACATAAATCATACAATGTGAATATCCAAATTTAATAAAGTGCGGCAGAATATGCTGAATGAAATATTGAAAGCGGTCTTCCAAAGACGACTCTACACTCGTGCTATCGATACGTTGAAACACCTGTTTTATCGGTGTAAGTACATTGCTTATATCACCAGTTTTAACTTCATTAATAATGCGTAACTTTCCTTGGAAATTATTGCATTGATTATTTATTACTCCGCGAAATTCAGGAAGCTCATGCGAAGAGAAAAATAAGGTTTGTCGATAGAAACGAGACGTCCCATTGAGACAATATGTGCGTACGCGTTGACAATTAGTATTAGGGAGCTGCTGCGGTTGTAGATGTAAGTGATTCAGTACATATAGAAGATTCTCCCAATTCTGAGCTAAAAATATCTCAGCCTGGTCAATAATAAGTAGTTCAATTGAATTAAGGAAATCAAAGTTTTGGTCTTTATCATTTATAATCATACGTAGCGCTAACGGGGATGTAATTAATATGTCCGATGCACTTAAGTCAGAGTAGAGAGCCATTGTTTTTTTTGTTAAACGAATGCCAATTTTAAAGTTGTCATCTGTATTACCGCAAAATGTTTTCTCATAATCAAACGGCTTGGGATTCGTTTTTGGGAAATAAATAGTATTTCCAGAAAAGTCTTGAAGAAATCGAGCATACTTTGCAATTGGAGGTCCGGTATTTGGATCTAAAAGAAAAAAAAAATTATATTAATCTTCACTAAAATGAAAACGGAAAACTTGATAAATTTTTTACGTGACAAGTTTATTTATTCCGAGTTAAAATTACTCTTTATCTTAGTTTATTTTGTTCTCTTTTGAAGAATTGATAACTTAACTTGCAAACTCTGTCAAGTTGCGTTAGTGTTTGGTGGTTGATAAAACTTTCTTTTGTATATTGATTGGATTAAGTTGTCAACCGTTCGTTATATATTTAAAATTATACGTACCCTTTCGATTCCCAAACAGCAGGTTCGCCATTATGTTTACAGTTTTCAAAGCCGATTCTCGAAAGGGCACAACGATAACTGCCTTCATTCGGAAGAGGCCCTGATCTCTTAAACTATCTGGTATGGATACCTCGCTTGGCAGTTGGTTTGGATATTTTACAAGCTTACTAATTTTTTCATTATTTTGTAAAATAAGTGCTCTGGTCTTTAATATGTGATTAATAGTATGAAGGCAATATACAAATCGGATGTCCTCTGCATTATCGTGAGAACGTTGTGGATAATAGAGGTCGAGGTAATTATTTGCAATATGGAATATTTCCGTCTGTAGAGTGGTCAGCGGATAGGATATATTCATAGTTAACGGTACTTTAACATTCAATATCTGCAGATCCGTCGGTTTGAAGACTTCATGAGGCTGCTTGCAATCGACCTCTGACTTCATCGAAGACTTTATTAAAGGAATTTCAATTTTGAAATTTCCGATCGCAGACCAATTTCCTTTCAAAACTTGTGTTTGCTTTGAAATTATTGCATTAATGTCGTCCGAGGTGAGGCCTAAATCAAACCGATCCAAGAACACGTTGTGCTGTTTCTGAACTGCAGAGTCTGTTGGTCCACGATTGATATCAACAGTTGTCTCTTCAACAACGCATTTATTTGGAGTCTTAACTATAGGAACTAAAAACACGTTGTTAAAGAAAATGTAATATTGTCAACTGCTTTCTTACCTGTATTTTGTGAACTGTATTCACTCACAAGTTGCTCGTAAAATTCATTTTGATCACTTAATATTGGTTCCAGGTTTGCAGTAGCTTTTAATCCATCATCTTCCACTCTGTTAAGAAAATTACTTGTTTTCCTTTGCAGTTCTTCCATTTGTCTGCCTCTCTGAATAAAGTTTTTCTTCTGGGGCAATTTCTTATTTGTTCGTAAAGAATTCCGAATTTGCCCAGATTTTGTATATTTGCGTTTCTCCTTCATTTTTATTCAATTTTGATTATTTTAAAATATAAATTGTATATGATTTCAACGTGGTAAGTAGTTTTGATGCGAGTTCTACTGAATCGTTTTGAGATATGAGTCAGATTAGCGTCGCTAATTTTGCGTTGGTTTGTGGAACTTAGTTCCGGGAACGGAACCACATCTTCCTCATTCATCACTGAAAACAATAAATTTTCTTTTCTAGAAATTTATTTATTTTTGCATTAAAACTCTTCATTTGTGCTATTTATAAGGACCACGATTTTTCGCGAAAGATTTAGAATGCGCCATTAAAGAGAAGGTACACGAATAAAACTTTACTGAACTGCATGTCATTTGCTCTGACGAAAAAAAATCGTCACTGTACCTTTTTCAGATGAGTCAAAAAATTTTATTTTTGGATCAAACGGGCGATATAACGTTTGGTAAAGGGCTGGAGATGCGTACAACACTATATGCACTAAAATTACCGTTATTCACGGAAACCGAAGTCTAATGGTTGGGGTTGTATGGCTGATGGAGACATCGCAACGTAAGAATTCATCAATGGGATAATGGATCACAAAGTGTACATCGAGATAAGCTTCTTATAAAAAAATTAAATATGCATGCTGACTATTTGTTCAATCTGTGTCGAATGTGATTTCCGTGTCATCCGGTGTGCCACAAGGCAGTAGTCTTGATCCCGTTCTTTTTAACTGCTTTAAAAGTGACCTACCTCAAGTCATAAAACATGCCTAGGTCCTTATGTATGCAGACGTTGTAAAAGTTGTGTTTCATACAATAAGCGATAAGTTCACCTCAGGATGATACAAACCCTATAAGTAAATGATGCACAGCCAATGATCTTAACCTTAACCACTTTAAATGTACTTTTATGTCCTTTTATTGCACCAATGCCTATATAATGCCTTACTTAGTTAATAATGTACAGCTTAAGTGTATCGCGTCCTTTGAGCGTACTATTTGAAAACAAATGACGTGTCAATGATCATTTTACTACTATGGTTAACGAAGCTAATAGTAATCTTCGTTTCATAAAGAGATGGTATAAAGAGTTTGCCAACCCTTATACCACCAAATTACTCCTGGTCTTGAATATTGTTCCTGTATCTGGAGCCCCTAATTTACTGTACTCAACAGATATTCTTTCTGGGTTGAAGTTTGGTGTTCATTCTAGAACCTCAAGCTATAATCCACTTTTTTGCAGCACTCCCATGGAAATGACAGTTATTTATATCCTGTTTTTGCTACCCGTAGTTATGTACCTAGATGGCTGCCGAAAACCCTCGGACTGTTGCTTCACGCGGGTGCCTGCTGGGCAATGGGCACTGTGTCTCCCACATAGGCGGCGCAAAGTTACGGTATTTTGCCAACAGCTTCGGCAAGTCAGTGGCACCGCGACAAGAGCCAGTACTGAAGGGGCCTGGCGGCAGGTAAAAGCACTAAGGGTCCATTCCCCGACAGAAAAGTCAGCATTGTCGATATGGACGAGAAAAAGGAAGCAATCATCATGTATCTTAAGATGATGGAAAGCATCCAGCGCCTGGCACTTCTCTGCATCACACAGGCACTGAGGTTCACATCAACCAAAACCCTAGAAACACTTATGTGCGCATTAAAGTATGACTGCTTGCACAGAAGATAGAACAACTTCTCTGTGCATCATAATACATGAAGCCACAAAGCTTTGGACAAAGATCGCTTACAGCCCCCTGGTCATTGCAGCATATTTAAAAAAAATAATAATAACTTTTAAAGGTGATTGTCATATAAAATCTTTATTTACGAACTCATTTAAAATATTAAGTATTTTAAAACATTTTTAACATAATAGACTGTTTAACTTAACAAATTGAACCGTTACAAACGTGAACGAAGTGTTTCCAGAAAACTAGTTAAAATAGTTTTTTATAACATTTTCCAGTTTTACAGTATCTGCAGCAAATTTCCGAATGCCTTCCGATAACTTATCGGTCGCCATGGCATCTTCATTAAGTAACCATCTGAATAGACTCTCATTAACAGACAATTTTTTAATATCTTGATTTTTAGCAGTCTTTACGGATAAAGTTGTTTTCAGTACTTCCTCATCGTTTTCCAATTCCTTCAGTAAAGATGGGCTAATTGTAAGCAAGTCGCACCCAGCTAATGCCTTTATTTCACCAATATTTCTAAACGATGCCCCCATTACCAATGTTTTATAGTCAAACTTTTTATAGTAATTATAAATGCTCGTAACTGATTTAACACCGGGGTCATCTTGGGAATCAAATTTCTTGGTATCTGTGTTAGCTACATACCAGTCCAATATGCGACCGACAAACGGGGATATTAGTGTAACACCAGCTTCAGCACAAGCAACCGCTTGGCCAAATGAGAATAAAAGAGTAAGATTGCAATGGACACCGTGTTCATTTTCCAATATTTCAGCTGCTTTTATACCCTCCCAAGTTGATGCAAGTTTAATTAAAATGCGTTCCTTTTCTATTCCAAAGGAGGCGTATAAACTAATTAATTTTAATGCCTTCTCAACGCTTTTTTTGGTGTCAAATGAGAGACGAGCGTCTATTTCAGTGGATACCCTACCAGGCACAACTTTTAAAATTTCGCATCCGAATAATACGCACAAGTAATCCATAGCTTCCGATACTTGATTCTCCAGAGATCTGAAATAGAAATATTACATCGTTAAAAATTGAACAAATCTGACGACTTCATAAAAACAGAAATCAGTGATTAACCGAAAGGCCTCTATTAGTAGACACCACGTGCCCGATTACATTCGCAGTTTGTTATAATATTATTTTAGTGAATTAAAGGTGGTACCTGGTAATACTGACCAACAAATTAAAAAAAAAAAAATAAATAAAATAAAATTTCAATAATCAAAAAGTGTTGCATATTTGGAAAATTTTAAAGGTAGAGCCATCAAACTTGAATAGGGTTTGACCTCCCGCAGCCTTGATATTCTGGCCACCCTTGTCGTAGGAAATACAAATTTTTTTTACCGACCCAACTTGAATATGAAATATGTTTATGAATATATAAGTGTAGGATAGTAGTTAACAGTCGGCGCATAAAAATCAACAAAATTACATTTCAACAGCCAAAGATTAGCTTTGCACATTTCCACTTATCTGTATGATCGTTATTTTCAGGACTTATTAGGGGCATCGAAATCTATGTTCAAACCAATTTGCAAGTCTGTAGTATTTGATTTGCGGTTTTTATGGTTTTGTCGATATTTGGGGCGCTTGGGGGGAGGTATCCAAAACCTCAAAGATTTAAATTCTTTTTAAGCTTTTCGCGAACATATTAAAATGCATATTAAAAAGCTTCAAAAAACGAGTCAAAAAAGTGATAAATATCGTTAATAAGAAAATGGAGAGGTATCGATCGTTTGAAATAAACTTGATCTGCGTATGGTATATACGAACTGAATGAGTCCAAGATCAGCATTTTAGCTTTTGTAGTCTCTGAAATCGACGCGTTCTTACAGACTGACGGACAAACAGACGGACATGGATAAATCGACTCGGCTAGTGATGCTGATCAAGAATATGTATACTTTATGGGGTCGGAGATGCTTTCTTCTGCCTGTTACATACATTTGCACAAAACCATTATACCCTTTTTTACCCATTTTCAATGGGTTCAGGGTATACAAACATTCAAGCATTGCAGCTTATATTGGTATCGAGGAGCTTTGCTGAATGCAACCTTTCGGATTTAGTTTGTAGTTCTGATCTTAGCTGTACTTTCGGTTAGTGGGTGCCTTCATCAATGCGTGATATAGTAAAGCTTTTAAATCATATATTAAAACAACTCATTACCCTTCCTTAGTTTTTCCATATTCGACAGCATTTCGTACTAAGTATTGGTAGCGCTCCATTGTGGACGCAGATAAAATAAGTGATGGGTTCGTCGTTGCATCGGTCGGTTTATATACATTTATTGCTGAAAGAAAAAAATTTAAATAATATTAGTCTCAGCATAACAATCGAATAATGTTAGCTAAGTTAAGAAAAGAATAATATATTTATATTAGGGTTTTCATATTTCATGTTTTGCTAATTTTTTATTTTTATATCCTGAACCAATTGCAAATGGATAAAAAGAGTATTAAAAAAATTGCATGTCTCTGAGATTAACGTGTACAGACTCGGACAGAAATAAATCAACTCGGTTATAATGCTTTCCATGAAAATATATACAGATGTACAGATGCCTACTACCTGTTGCATACATTTGCACAAAACCATTATACCCAATAGTAATTTCTACCTATTTTCAGTTTATGCCGCCTAATGATTAAGCAAGTATCTATTGGATTTATTTCGATATATATAATACTCAACAATTTGTATCGTTTTTTTTACTATTTAAATTTGGTTGAACTTGGAAAAATAGTTTAGATGCCACTTGCAAAATCATTCTTATTCTTTTGGTTGACCAATGTCAGTTATTATCTACCAGTTAAAGATAACAAATACATACAAATATTTTCATGCACACGTAAAAGGTCGAACCAAAGTCGGACTCACATTGAACTTTCATTCTCATATGATCTTCATCTTTATATTAATCTTAACATGTACATACATATAAAACAAACAATGCATAGATTATTTTATCATTATCAAAAGCACTTGAAGTTCAAATAAAAGTTAAAGTAGAATGTCAATGCAACTTATTGTAAAAGGTCAAACAAAAGTCGGACTCACATTCACTTTTGCTCTTGAAATAAATATTTAATACTCGTACATAAGTCGGACTCACTTCTGACTTAAACTTTCATATCAATCGCTTAATGTTATGATTTAAATTCATAGAAATTTATTTACCATCAAAGTCACCGGTATCGGCAACAATTGTAGTTATTTTCTTAAGTTGATCCAAGGTCGACATTTTCTTCTTTTTTATATCACGATCACTTCCCATCCTACGGACAAATAAACTCTGGGTCTGGTTTTAACTTAGAGCTTCTAAGCACAATGATGCATATAATCTATGTATCGATTATTACAATCAACATACCGGTAACCTATCGATGTTTTTCTTAATCCAATGGTTTTCAGACATATCGAATATTTTTTATACATCTTAATGTTCGATTGGCAATATTCGTAAAAAATATGTTTACTAATTGACGTATTAGATTAAAGTTAACAAGAGGACATGATAGCATATGATGTAATTGTTGTGGCCGGAAAATTTTTTTTTTTTAAGGTGGGGTGCTGGGGTCCTTTAGGTAGGCGTGGCCGGGATTTCAAAGATGCAATCTTTTGGGGAAAGTCACCAGCTATCTATATACCAAACTTGGAAGCTGTATCTTAAAAATTGTGGGAAATATGCACGTGCTATCGATTGGTGCTATTACATATGCATATCGGTTTTTGCGACTATGGACGCAGGTGGCATTCCAGTAAAATGCATGCCAAATTTGGTGACACTGGCTAAAAAGCTGTATTATATATAGTTATTTCCCATATTATGGGTTGCTGATATTTGGTGACTCTATTTGGGATGTATAACTTTTATCGAATTGCGATTGAAGTGATTTATATATGTTATCGAATTGTTAGCCTCCCAGTGGGCACAGCAGAAAATCCTTATACTTGTCTGAAGAGGGTAACTTTAAGTTTATATAAAAAGATTCAAGTCTTTATCTTCAATTGCGCCGGAAAATATTGCGTTCATCCGGACGAACAGATGGAATGAAACACAATATACTATACTATACAAATATGAAGCACACTACGCAGAAGAAGCTTTACTGCAAGACAATTAGAGTGCCAGACTTTTAGAAAAATCAGGGGAACCCGTAGTGCTTCTCAGAGCACTAGATTGGAGAGAACCACTAAGGATTGTGTTTGTCACGGTTCGACGGAATGGAATACCATCATAAACATGCGAAAAATGTTTAAAATGGATTTTTATCATATGGGTCTCATATGGATCAGAAGAAATAGGTGGGGGTGTGAGTGGGGATGAGGGTTTGTCGCCGAAATTTTGTGCCCATCTTTAAAGGCGGTGGCCAGTTATCTACCCTCTAAATTTGGTTACTCTAGCTTAAAAACTGTGGGAGATATAGGCATTGGGCGTAGCCGGGGTATTACGGTCTCATTTTTTAGGGGAGGTCATCAGCTATCTACATACCAAATTTGGTGGTTCTATCTTAAAAATTGTGGGAAATATACCCGTGTAATCGATTAGAGCTGCCAGATATATCGGTTTTTGCGAATACGGATCGGGAGTGGACGTGGCCAAAAAAATTTTTTGTGTTGTTTGGGGGACCATTCCTGCAAGATATATGCAAAATTTGGTAACTCTAGGTCAAAAACTGTGGGCGATATAGCCATGTCCGATTTTTAAGGGCGGGTGCGCTGGGGCGTTCTAGTGGGAAATATTCACTTTTTATCGATTTGCAATATGAGGTGTATCGACATGTTATCGTATTGCCAGCCTCCCAGTAGGCGTGGCACAAAAATCTTAACACTTTGTCTGAAGAAGATAACTACAAGTATATATCAAAAAGATTCAAGTCTCTATCTTCAATAGCGCCGAAAAATGTTGCGTTCATTCGGACGGACAGACATTGCACAAACCCAATATACTCTTATCACTTCGTGAACGAGTATAATAAAGCAGCTACGCCTATTACATCCCCAACTAACTCCTTGTTATTCCCGCCACTAATTGTACATTTTCGAGATTCTGGTTCATCATTGAAGCTACCCGCACAATATTGAAAAAGACTTCTTTCCGTTGTTTGTATCTCCTATTCCTCTGTGTGTATCATGAAATGGTAGAAAACATTTAATCTAGGAAACATCATTTTAGTTTGTATGGATCTGGCTTAAATATAAAAAATACGAATGCCAAGGCACCATCAAAAGTCTTGTACCTGCGATTTAAAAAAAATTGGACCCTTATTCAATTTAATGTGTTTTGACTCATTCTCATAAAGTGTTCTTAAAGAATACGATTTCGTATTGGTTATTACCATTAATTACAAAGAATGCACTTAAGTGTATCAGACTGATGAGCTTATTGTATTTGTAAACATATTTTAATTGTACAGTTTAAATATATATCATATATTTTAATGACTACTGACAAAAATAAATCAAGTTTTAGGGAGGTAAGTTAAATGTTCTTAGAAACTTTTATATACCACGTACATTTTTTGAATTGTACATTCATGTGTAATTTTATGATTTAACAAACTTTCGCATTTAGTAAGTTTATCTATACATTTATATAAATGTCTTCTGTTAAAGCCTACATACGGTAAAGTTTGGGGCTTTAACTCTTCTACATGAATGTAATTCTTCATTTGACATAGGAAGATATTGAAAAACTAGAAATTTGCGTTTATTCAAATAGCAAGATCAATCAAAACTTTCTATTTCACAGTAAGAGATATTTTATTATTATTAATGTAATAAACAAACTGTGAATAAACGTATAAAACTTTAATCCCATGTTTATTTTTTCGCTCACAATTTAAAAAGAGTGTTTGTGCAATGTCTGTTTCTTGTCCGTATCCTATATAGATCGCTGGTGACCACTTCCAATAATATTGACCATTAAAGCCCGGCCACGCCCACTGGAATGCAATGTCGACCATATAAAGTATATTCCTTATCTCTAACCGAGTCGATTTTCATCATGTCCATCTGTCCGTCTGTGCTAACGTGTCGTTTTCAGTGACTAAAGCTGCTAGAAAGTTCTTCCTCTTCAGTTCGCATTTACCATACGCAGACCAAGTTCATTTTAAATGATCGATAATCCTTTCAGTAATCTTATTGTGGATATTTATCTTTGGGCTTATCCGGTTGTTTGAGCTGGAAGATATCTACTCCTAATCGCCTCAAAAATAAAAAAAAACCCAAAACAAATCAACCTAAGATCGTTGTTACCGGGAATTACCGACTGCGTCATACTTGCTCTAATTACCAAGGTTGGTGACTCTAGCTTCGGAAATGTAGGAAATATTCTTGTGTGGAGCATTGGTGTTTGCGATTCCGGTAGCGAAGAGGGCGTCGCTGGAAAATTTTTGTTTCTTATAGCTTGGAGCACTTTCCAATAATATGTTTCCCAATTTCGGTAACTTTAGCTCTAAAATATTGGCATTCCCGATTTTTTAGGGCGGGGCACTGGGTCGTTCAGTGGTCGTGGCCAAAATTTCATGTCCGCAGCTACCAGTATACCAAATTTGGTAACTTTAGCTTTGAAATTGTCGGAAATATAATAACTTTTATCGATTTGAGATTTGAGGTGTATCGACTTGTTATCGAATTTCCAATCAGCCAGTGGGCGTAACATAAAAACCGTAGAACTTTATCGGAGTAGAAATCTTCAAGTATATATCCAAAGTCTCAAGTCTCCAGCTTCAATATCGCGGAAAAATTTAGAAAAGTCGGTTTTTAAGTAGAGTCTCATTTATTTAATATAGACAGATGTATTTTTGCTTTTGATTAAAATGTGTTTATTTAAATTTAAGACTACTTATTAACTTTATTTTAGAGTGATGTAGAGCGCTCACATTTTGTAGCAGTCACTACCATATCTGACTCACAAGCAATTCGCAGTGTGGATTTTCACCCCGAAGGAAAGCTTTACGCGGTTGGATCAAACTCCAAGACCTTTCGAATTTGTCAATATCCCCAAATATCCAAGTTAAGGTGATAAGATATACATAATATTTTTTTGTTTCTCTGTAATAATGTAAATTTGCTCACCAACCTTTAGAGAAGATCAACATTTTTATCCTCCATCTGTTTTATGCAAACGGACAAAGCACCACAGAGGGTCAATATATTGTACATGTTGGTCTGCGGATGGCGAACTTATTGCGACCGGGTCAAATGACAAAACTATAAAATATATGCGATTTAACAAAGATACGAACCAATTGGTGGACCAGGAAGTGGAACTGAATATGCATGATGGAACTGTTAGAGATATGTGTTTTCTTGATAACTTATCAACAAAGTCACGATTGCTTGCTAGCGGAGGAGCTGGCGACTGCAAAATCTACGTAACAGATTGTGTCACAGGAATGCCATTTCAGGCATTTAGTGGTCATACTGGACATATTTCATCACTTTATACTTGGAACAACGCAACGTTCGTATCTGGATCACAGGTAAAATTCTTATTAAACTTTACTAAAGATAAAATAAATATAACATACCACGCAGGATCAAACTATACGGTTCTGGGATATTCGAGTGAACAGTGCCGTGAACTCTATTGACCATAATAACAAAGCCAGTGCTCAGCAAAACTCTCCTGTGACGGCGGTCTGTGTTGATCCGACAGGGCGACTACTTGTGTCAGGACATGCAGATAGCGCTTGCGTTCTTTACGATATCCGCGGAAATAGGCTTGTGCAACGATTCTATCCACACGACGCTGAAATAAGGTAAATCATATTAGCAAAATAAATTGCCCTATCCAAAGAGTTTTTTGAAGCTGCCAATTAACTGTGCCATATTATAAGGGGTTAATAATATTTTTGCAAACGATGTGCTGTAAAAGAAATGTTTTCCTTTTTCATGCGTATTTTTTTTATTTAAGTGCGATAAGTAAAAACTGACAGTTACACCTAATTTAAAAACTTTGCAGAAAGAAAATTAATTTCACTATCACGATTTTTCATAAATAGAATCAGACCGTTATTTAACTGCAAGCGCGATATATAATTTATTCAGTGCTTGTTTTTTACATAAATAATGTCTTTGACCACTCTATTAGAGAGTCTATGCTTTTCCCTAGTGTGAATCAGAAGTAGTTTTATTTTCATATATCGTCAAGCTCATCAGATTTTTCAACATAAATCTTGGCTTGCATATAGTTGGCATTCAAAGAGGTATTTTTAAGTTTACTGACAGCTTAGTTTTATTAAACAATGATGGAGATCCAGAGGTATTAATATCTGCGTCTCGCTTACACAAACGTAACGCGATAAATTTGTTGCCTCCGAGATTTATTTAGAAATCATAGCTTGTTATCGATTTTTTGTATCAATATTAAGGAAGCAGAGAAATTTTTCGAATAAAAATGATAAACTTAAATTAAGTTAAAAATTAAATTGAAGAATATTATATTTTTTATTATATTTGCATTATTAACACACACAATAAAAATAATAATAAATTAAATATCTTATGTTTATGATTCTTTTTTTCAGATGCATACGCTTTTCTCCTTCTGCCTACTACATGCTTACGTGCAGCTATGATAGCTCCATTAAACTCACGGACTTACAAGGAGATCTTGCAAATGATCTCGCTTCAGTAGAGGTAGCAAAGCACAAAGACAAGGCTATTACAATAAGATGGCATCCATCCGAATTTTCTTTTATTTCTACATCTGCGGACAAAACTGCAACACTATGGGCTTTACCTCAATCTTAAAGTATTTTTAATAATATAACTATTGCAAAATATTATTAAAATTTAAATTAAGGTGCGGAAAAATTTATAAAATGTTACTTTTAAATTATAATTTTATTTAAAAGAAATTCACATGTATCGCAAATAAAAATCTTAGGGACTGATTGGATTTCTACGGTAATTTTTTTTAGCAAAGAGCATGCCTATACCACTCCATCATATTCCGGTAGGCACGCATATCGTCTGATACGTTGAAAGACTTATCAATAGCATTAAAGCGGTCGGGAGACCAGAGTCATGGCCAGAAGGCCGTCTTTTTTAAGCATCCGGATACCTGCAAAACACAATTAATAGCAAGTGAGAAGGATCTTGTCGGGGCCGCCCGACTTTGAGATAACCCTGCGATCTGTCTTTATAAATATTTTAACCCGTTTACTTTCATGCATAAATAAAAAACGTACATAGTTCTTAACTAAATTTATGATCGTTGTAAAATTTGTAGGATTAATTATGGTCTTATCGATATTAAGGGTATCCGGGTTGAAAGTCCGCGTATGATGAATGCGAACCTACTGAAACCAAGATCATGTTTTTAGCTTTTGTAGTTTCCAAGATAACTGCGTTCATTCAGACGGACAGACAGGATGTGGCTAAATCAATTTCGCTCGACGTCCTGATCAAAAATTTATATATTTTATAGGGTCAAAGATGCCTCATTCTCCCTGTTACATATATTTGCATAAAACCATTATACGCTTTTTAATCATTTTCAATGGGTTGGAGATAACAGTCTGCACGCCGTTTTTCCAATAAGGACAGCAAACCCTCGTGCAGCGGACGTTAGAATATTGGGTGCTCCCAGACTTCAGTAATAGGCCAAAAACGCATGAACAGCCGAAGAGACAGCGCTCCCAAGAAACCCCTGAGTTCTTAACGAAGAGATCATGGGTCCAGGCTTCGCCTAGATCACAGAGGATAGGAATAGGATAGGATAGGAGGATAGATAGAGGAAATTTTACCAAAGTATAGTGAAAGAGATAGCCCGCAACGAAGACAGATTGGCAACTTCAAGCTGGTGGCAGTAGAACCCAGTCAGATCCCGCGCTTGACTCTGAATCTCCTCCTCAATAAAAATAATCGGAGCAAATCTTTCAAATGTTGCGGCGATAAAATACAAATCTCCCGGCCCAAGACTGGAGGGTAGCCAAGGTGGTGGAAATGAAGAGTGCCAAACTGGACGCAACCGCGGAGGTGGGACCTAGCGACAAGCCAGTTGATCAGTTGAACTTCTGAGGTAGAAGCTCCTATAAGGACCACTTATATTTTTACGTGTCCCACACGTACACGATAACGCGGGACCTGACCATTCGAACTGGTTGAGATACAAGCATCATAAGGGTGTCCAATTTGATGACTTGATAAATTTTGCAATTTGGCCTGAGGTCGGTTAGGTAAGTTAGGAAGGGGCTTCCATGGAGATGCAGGGCAGGAGCAGAAGAAATGTGGCCTACCCCAGTGCCCTCTTAGTGTTCGAACCTCCGCAGAGCAGTCGCATCTCGCGGACTGAGATTGATTCCGAAAGGAAAATCAGGTTCACACCACGGCTGCTTTCAGGCGGCCAAGCTAGTAGTCCACGAAGGAACAATGGGTTCCACAGGCCAACCTGAACCACGCTAAAGGCTACCCTGTTACCCAAGATCAAAACATAAACATTGCTCTCTGTGCAGTAAGTTATAAGTTCGATTGGAGGTAACAAACATTATCTTCAGGGATCTAAATTTGTCAACCATTAACATGGATACGGCAGAAGGAGCGCAAATTTTACTGATGTCGACATATTTCCTTGGACACGTGAAAGACCCACCGCCGATTAAGGTTCATTGACTTCTATCTGAGGACGAACAAGCATTATTGGCTATCACAGCAACGCCCATCACACTATATGGGGTCAACAAAGGGGAGTGCATTGTTAAATATCTTTTTTGAAGTATCAAATAGATGGATGAGGTACTTGAGGTACTCTCTCTGATGAGCAGTTTTCTAACTGATTCCATTAAACCGTGGCGGGCTACCGATGAATTGAACTACCAGGCAACTCATAGATAACCAATTGGGATTAATACAAAGCCTTCGCGGCTTGAAAAGATAGCCAACGTCCCACCAGCTTTGGCTTCATGGGGAAGATAGAATTAGCATCAAGACAACCTCACGATGAACTTCTAACCTCTTATCGTGAAGGATCAGCCCTAAAGCTCCATCAGGCGAAACGTGAGCTTCCCTTCCCCACAAATAAGGTTATTAGAGCCTTGTGAGTATCTTAAAAACGTACAAGTTAAAATCCTTCACTAATAACAATTTCTGGCGCTATATAGCTATAGCTGGGCGGAACTACAGTTCTTGGTGAGCTAGCTCTGACGTCAACTTAGAGTTAACCACAAAATGCACCTATGAGGTAGGATAGGATAGTATAAAGCGGCGTGCAGACCATGTAGAGAGGATAACTGTTTGTTACTGCAGCACGAATTCCTCACCTACCGATAAAGTCGGCAAAGTCAGTTGTGGAAGGGTAGATCCTTAAATATACGGGTGATTGGTGACTATTCTATTAATGTTGTAAGGGACTAGTTTGGGTTCGCAAAAGCTTTTAAAGTACGTATGATAATTATACAAAATGGGTATTTAATAGTGGCTAGTACATGCTCGCTATTCATTTTTACGAAGTTCACAATTTGACACTTCCTGAATTGCAAGATCTTCTATCCCATACCATGAATAAGAAGGCTTTGGAATTAACAATTGTATAAAACTTTTGAGCACTTCAACTGGCCTCAAATAGTCCCACTCAGAAAAGGGTTTAATATAAGTGTTGTGCTGCACAAGCTGAGGGGTTGGCAGTCCGAGGCTGCGTTGGAACAGTGTGAAATTTATCTTTTCCTTTTACATCGTCGATAATTATTATTGATATTTATCGTTTGTATGACAAATGGAAAATTTTAACTAGAGATTTTCGTGCGGAACCTTTATTTTTCGCGCATGCTTGTTAATTAATTGTTTCTTCTAAAGTTTTAACCACCTCAATACTCATCAAGGGCAAAGAGTTTGTGCGTATGTGTTAAATGCTACGTTCACTGTATTTTGTGGTCGGGCGGTCCCGACTAGAGCAATCGCACTTGCTACACTTTGGGTAAAAAAGAGGTATAATGGTTTTGTGCAAATGCATGTAACAGGCAGATGCGACCATCTCTGACCCCATAAGAATTATATATTCCTGATCAGAACAAAAAGCTGAGTTGACTTACCCATGTCCCTGTCTGTGAGTATGAACGCAGCGAACCTACAAAATCTAGAACTCATATATTGGACTCATTCAACTCGTATAATCACACGAAGAGCAAGTTAATGATTTTTTATTTTTTTCGATATCTTGCCTTTTATTAATATCGATATAAATCGATTTTAACATCTAGTTTTCTTAAAATATCTCGGAGACTATAAGAGCCACATATACGCAGATTTTGATACCGTATTTTGAAAAACTCTCCGCAATCGCTGGCAATATCGATAAATCCAAAAAAAACCGGCAAATCAATACTACAGATTTGCGAATTGGTTTTATATTTCCTTTTAATTAGTCCTGATCATACATTTACTCTTGGAGCAAATCAAAATTAGCTTGGTATAGTGGGGCCCAAGTGCAGCGGCCGAGAAAGGTGCGTGCGGCGTTCATCTGTGTGTGTGTGTGTGTGTGTGTGTGTATGTGTTTGCTTTGCGATTTGTGTATTTATGTATGAATGCAACTGGGTTGAAATGTTTATAATGACAGATCACAGGGTCCAGGGTATCTACTAACCGGGCGGTCCCAACTAGAGCAATCTCACTTGTTTTTTTGTTTTGTAAAGGAGTATAAATACAATAAATATGAAACAATGTACTTAGCTGAAAACCAATATAAATTGTCCCTTAAATCTGGAAAATTTAAAAAAAAATTTAAAATACAAAAAACAGACATACATATTTATGTACATATGTATATACTAAAATATTTGCAGATGAAAAGCTACAAATAAATACGATTTCTCCTAATTTTGTGGACATTAAATCATATTTATGTAAATATGTACATTTGCACGAATATATGTACCATTTATACATATTTACATGTACATATGTGTATGTATGTATATTTACACATATAAATACAATGGTCTGCTTTGAATAGTTTCAAATGCGTATGTTTGTGTTTGTATAATATAATATATATGTACATACATATGTTTCTTTGAAGTTAAATGAATTTTAATGTTTTTCTAAAATACAATCGGTATCCATGCTTAATGCGCTAAATAGATTTTCAGTTACTTTTCATTAATATAACAGTATTTCCTCCAACTCGCGACTCCAAATTATATACAGTAGAAAATTGGTTTCTGTTACTCATGCGCTTTTAATATGATAGTTTAATTTTATTCGTACAATTGAAAAGTTCACAAAATATCTGGAAAAGAAAAGCAACAAATTTGATAATTTATCATTAATATTAAAGACACTTGGAACGTTATACGGGCCTAAAAGCCCTGGAAAAAGGCGCTTACTACATCAAAATCAGATATATATATACAGTTATAATACAAGCATACATGAGTACGTTTGTATATTTACAAATATACATATTTCTTTCATAATACATATGTATGCATGTAGATAAGCGTGTGTAAGTACAATTTTGTTTTATTCAATTTATTATTTTGTTAAAAATGTGCTCGTAGGTTTGCCTTACACACTTATTGATGGTAAACATCAAATGTATGTACATACATGTGGGTATATAAAGATTACAGTTGGATGACATGAAAAATCATTATATTAGTATTAAATAACTCTATATACATATGTATGTATATTTATACGAGCAAAACCTCGTCTGTCCATAGAGGAAGCTTTCATATTTTCATATGTTTTTTCCAAAATACATACATTCATATGAACATATATGTATATATAGACTTTAATTGAAAAATGCAAATGGAAATTGATTAATTCTTAGTTTGAACAAAAAATATATGCGAATGGAGACGTGTTTGTTGCATAAATATATTTCAACTGATTCACGCACAAGTCTTAAGAAACCATTGAAAATGGGCTACAGTGGTATAATTTTGATTCGTTTTATTTTGTTCAAATGTGTGTAACAAATGGTGCATATATATTCCTGATCAGTAACAGCAGCTAGACAATCTAGCCACGTCCGTCCGTCTGTATGAATGAATATAGACTCTTTCCTGGCACGCGCAGATTAAGTTTGTTTTAATTGATCGATAACGTTTACCGTTATCTTAAAATCGATAACAATAACCATTATTTCCAGACGAAAGATCGGCTACGAAATACTGAATGAATTAAAGAAAACGTGTGGTAAAATATTAATTCAAAGAGCAGCAAGCGCAATCATTGCATACATTCACACAGTGATGGCCATATAATTAGAACCACACTTTTTATTTGTTGAAGCCTTTTGTAATTTTGTTTTTTAAGTGAGAGCAATTGGGCTTATTACCCTTTAAGATGTGTATATTTATTGGAAGAGAAAGAAAAATAATGCTTTTGAAATAACATATACATTTTAAATTATTAATTTAAAGTTTAATCGGATAACTTTTTTATTTGAGTACTAGCTCGGAAGGCTAGTAACTAAATCCCGACCCCTAAATTATAATAATAATAATAATAGATCAACCGCCAGTGTAATTTTTTTAGGTCACGAAATAAGCTCACGTGATCTACCTGAAAAACATCCATGTTTTCTAAATTATGTAATATACCATAAAAATCAAGTGCCACAACAAAATTGTGTATAACATTAGATGCGTGAATGCTAAGTTAATCAACCACGATTCGAAATGTAATGATATATTGCCTCATATTGCCTCATATTAGCTAAATAGCTATTAAAAATATTAAATTTAAAGTTTAGCTCTTAATTTTTTTGTAAGCTGTCCCAAATTATTTGTAGTAGTACCACAGTATGTTTGGGTGAATGGGTTTAAATGTGTGTAACAACAGTCTGCAGCTGGTTTCACGGTACCTCCATGTCGGAAAATCCTGACATGGCTAAATCAACTCAGCCGGTCGCCCTGATCAAGAATATGGGTTTAATGGGTTCAGAGTATAAATATGATAAACTTGTTCGGCGTATGATATATACGAACTGAACGAGTCTAAGATCGGCTTTCTTGCTTTTGATGGACAGACAGACGGAAAGACGGACATGGCTAAATTAACTTAGCTTGTCGTCCTGATCAAGAATATATAAATACTTTATGGGGTTTGGGATGCAACCATCTGCTTATTACATTCATTTTCAGTGTGCTGAAGGTATAAAAATGCAGCGGGCTTGAGCTTCGCTCCTGCGAGCCTACCGCTCAGTACTACTTCGCAGGGCGGAGATCGGCGATGAACCAGTCGCTTGCACTTCTGTGCCAGGTTGCATCCTTTCCCTTCGAAGTAGCTTTCTCATTATTACCGTAGACAAATTAGCTACAGAAGTTCATCAGTTATTTGCGCCCCGACGTTCTCCAGGGTCAGTTCGCATCTGCCCAGTGAGGCTTTAGATTGCTTGCGCCTGAAGAGCGGTCGTGTTCATCATCTTCACGGATTGTCTTCACGCTTGCACCAGTGGAATCAGGCTTTGAAACACCCATTAATTTCCTTCAGTTTATTTGCCACAGTTACTATAGCGATGTCATCAGCGAATCCCATAACGGTGTTGTCTTCCGGCAGGATCAGTTGCAGCACTCCATCATGCAAGACATTCCCTAAGAGCGCTCCAAGTAAAGATCCCTGTGTAACCTTTCCAGTCACCATGTGCTGACGTTAGCCATATTTAGTACCAGTTAACCTGGATTGATTTTTATCGGAGGACCTTCAAAATATTTAAAAATTTGCCCGAATTAGAGGAGTTTTTTACGTCCAAGGTGCACACTGGCAGTACTGTATGGTACCGTCAGCACATCTTGTGTCTTAGATTGTATATTGTGAAATTTCAATCACCGCCATGATAGCATTTGTGGTGTTTTTGTATTTCCGGAATCCAATCTGGTTTTCTGAGAGTCCGTGCACTGGTTGTATAGTTGTTCTGAGAGTGCGGCGATGACTGCTCTACGGACACAATTTGAAATGGCTTTTGGTCCAGGTAATTTGTGAGCTACGTCGTCAGTTTCTTCAGCTTGGTTCAAACACGTGGGCTGCCCATAAAGCTTGTCCATCACCAGCTGGTATGTCAGTCTAACTAGGTCCGCGTCAGTAGCATCAAAAACTTTCTAGAAATAAAGAAGGTTTACTTAATTGCTTGCTCAAGTGTTTTCCGCTTGGTTCTGAAGCAGTTCACACGAGATTCCGAGTGGCACGACGCGCTCGCTTTTCATCCGCCTTGCTGCATGTCAGTCTCTGCGCGCTGTCTCAATCTTTTCGTGGTTAGCGGCCAGCGTCAGTTTTCACCACTGCGAACAGTGGCCCCTATTGTCGATTCCTACTGCCATGGTGAGGAGTCGATTAATGTCCAGTGTGTCCCCTTTGTGCGCAATAAGTTGAAGTGTGCTGCGGGTTTCCTGGCTTCCAGTTTAGGTGATTTTCATTATTACGACGAAATTATCACTGTGCGTGTAGGCTCATTTGGTGTCTCGGGAAATATCTGCACTATCGAACATCAAATCTATTATTGACCCGCGTCCTACCTAGCTGAAGGTGCTGAAGGGTGTTCCATTGTTGAACAGACATACATTGAGTCGGACAAATGTCCGTATTCTGCTAGAAAGTTATATGTTGGTATATAGCAGCTATAAATGTATCTTTTTCCACATTTCGCTCTGGCAAAGTCTCTGCGCGATAGTTTCTGGATGAGCTGGCACGATGTTTCACCACATCTCCATATCTCTGTGCCTCCCTTGGTGCTTTTGTGCATATAATTCGCTGATTATCGATACGTCGGTGTTCTCTTCGATAATCGTTTAAGAAAGATCGTGGGTTGAGGTTCAGCTGTAGATTCCTAAGCAATCCTAAGGCAGCATGAACTTTATCCGTCGCATTAACGACATATGTGTGTTTGTGTGAGAGTGTGCGTGTATGTCTTTCTCGTTTATAATGAAAGGATTTAAGCTACATGTGCAATGTATTTTTTAGTCCAACATTTTCGATAATAAAACTTTTCTTTTAAAATTACTAATTTAATAAATGAAATAATATATTTTCTATGTGTATTTCGCAGTGAATCATAGCCAGAAACATGCCAGATAGATTTCAAGTCACAAAAACAGACGAGGAGACTGTATTGGATTATCTACAAGATGAATCAGCAAGTGGCAAGCTTCTAGGAGATGCACAAGATGATTTACAAGGTAATTGGATCTTTCGGATCTTTCTTCGTTCGCGAAGTGAAACTAGTATATTGAGTTTGTGCAATGTCTGTCCGAATGAACACAACTTTCTCGGGGCTATTGAGATTTTAAACTTTGCATGTATACATGTAGTTATCCTCTTCATTGTGCCACGCCAACTGGGAGGCTTGAAATTCGATAACATGTCGATACACCTCAATTCGCAAATCGATAAAAGGTGATTATTTCCAATTTCAAAGATAAAGCCACCAAATTCGGTATATAAATAGCTGGTGAGCTCTTCTAAAGATTTCATCTCAGAAATACCGGCCAGGCCCAATGGAACGCTCCGCCTTAAAAAATTGGAATGTAACAAATATTACTGGGAAGCTCCACCAGACGTTATAGAAAAAATTTTCGTCCGCGACCTCTCCCTCTCGCACAGCAAGAATTCAAATGAAGAGGGTAGATAACTGGCCACATCCCTTAAAGATCGGTAATACAATTTTAGCAACGATTTTTGGACCACTGCAGTCTCATGCAAGAGACTGAAGTAAGAGTAAGTGCCCCGAAAGGAGTTTCGTGTAAAATTAAAATTCATTAGGCCGCAAAGCTTTAAGCCACGAATGGTTTTTATATATGACCCATACGACTCAAATTTCTGCACAAAATTGTTTAACCTTTTATTCGAACATTTCTAAAGTATGTGGTTTTTTGTATTGTCTGCATTTTACAAACTATATTTACGTTTACGAAAACAACTTTCCGCTTTATCAAAGCAACACTTTTTTAAAGTATTGTTATATTAATATATTTTTAAGGAGCGTACGTTATTATTTAAGAGTATATTTTCAAGTCTTTTAAGCCCCAATTACAGCATAAAAGACTGTTGGCATTACCGACTGCGTCATGGTCATTCAATAATATTCAGCCTTTAGCAATGCGTGTGGGCGAGGGATTTAAAATTTATTTAAAATCTCTAGCTTAAACAGCGGCAAAAAAAACGTTCGTACGGACAGCAAGACGGACATTGCCCAAACATTTATGAAAGAGTATAACGAAAGAAATTATGACCTATTGCTGAAAAATGTGTTAAAAATACTAATTTCAGTATTTTTTTGCCTGTCTTTGAACTTATTTTCGCCACTTCTCTCTTTTTATGACACATAGAGATTAATGTGTCAGGATTTTAAAGGTCACCAAATTGCGCGATGTCCAGTTTACAGAGTACATAATAGAATATATTTTAGTGTTAGAATTTTCGGAATGTACAAATAAGCAGGTGTCCGAATTAAAGAGATTGGACCATATAAATTAAATACTTTGACACAAGACCATTATACTCTTTTCATTTTCAATGAAGTATTTAAAACGAGGGGCTAAATTGGGAGATTCCCAGTATATCCAGCTTCCAGCTGCCATATTCATACATTTGTAATCTTTTTATGGGAATTTATTTATTTTTCTTTTTATTTTATCAATATATTGATACATTAATTTTATCCATATATATAATTCTTTAACAAGTTATTATAGTATACCCATAATGGAGCCCAAACACAGCTACTAAATAAGTGCGCAGCTTGCGGACTGTGTATGTGAGTGTATGTGTGTATGTAACGACGAAGCTGTGTTCAGGGTATCTCCTAGTCGGGCGCTCCCGACTAGAGCAATCTCACTTGTTCATTGAAAAATTGATTTCAATTCAGTATTTCTTATAGTTATGGTATTTACATATATGTATATGTACTAATTGTTATGTCCCTGATGTTCCGGTGACATACTTAGCACCACCTGCACAGTAAAGCTCGTTGTATAAAGCTTGGAGAGTAGCTATATATATGAGCTTTTTCTTGCATTCTCAACGGATGCTGTATACTTTTTCGTACAATGTACATACATTCAAATATGTGGAGCTGTCATAGGCAGCCAAATACTGATACACGTAAGCTTCACCAGTTGGTTCTCTCTCATTGTCCTCCAAATACGGGGTGAAACTGTGTGCAGATAAAAGCTTTCGTTTTTATCTCAAGTTTACTGTTCAGAGTCCTGGGCAACATCATTTTTATTCGGTAGCATACAAACCGATTTCGTAGTTTATTCTTTAAGTCCATTTAAAAAGTAGCATAATTTTCAGCGAGTTTTCTTAATAAAAAAAATAATAATAATAGTATAGTGCAATTAACCGACAAAACAACGTGTTACATAAAACTCAGGTTCCAAGAGAGCACGAAGCCTAATTTGAGCAGTATCCTAAGACATAATTGTTAAATTAAAAAAATTGTTAATAAAAAGTGCGTTTGAAAAGAAAGTGAATAGCGAACTAAATCCGATTTTTTATAAACAATTGAAAAGCTATATTCACCCCTTTCACATCAATTATTAGTTTGCTAATTTTGTTCTTAGTCCTGACAAGCCTATTATACGTGACCTAAATATTTCTTTTACACATTTTATGTGTAACTGCGAAAGAAAAAAATGTATTGGTATTTAAGAAAGAAAACTATTTCTTGAATATTCAAAATATATTGTAATTTGTAGCTTTTTAAAATGTTTATAGTGTCATACTATTATTAAAGGTTTTTAATAATATATGTACATATATATATATATATGTATATACATATATTATATGTGTATATATGTGTATACTTGCCCGCATAACTCTGCGTTCACAACCCAATAATTTTTAATTTTTTATAAAATATTTTGTAAGATTAAATATTCTTCAAAATTAAACTAAGTTCACCATAATTTTAAAATTTATTAAATCCATTATTTATTTAAACTTTAAAAAAGTGTTCTTGTAAAGGGCTGCGTACAAAAAAATTTATAAAAAAATCTCGATGCCTTAATAATTTCTTAAATACCCTTCTCCCTTAAATACCTCTGCGAGCCTACGTGGCATCGCGTCCACCATGCTTTTTGTTTGATTGGATGTAATTTTTTGCCATTATTTTAGTTTAACATCCTTTAATATAATAAACCCTGAACCCATTAAAAATAGGTAAAAGATTATGTGTGTTATGTTCGTGTAAGGCAGGTGCAGATTTTTGATACCTACCCCAGTCGCCCCAAATATCAATAAAACAAAAAATCATCATTTAAATACCACAATTGGTTCGTACAAGCATTTTGATGCTCCCATTAAGTCATGAAAGTTTCATAACGATCATAGTTTAGCAGCAAATTAAGAATCTAGTTTTCGTAGTGGGGGCCAAAAGCAGCTGCTAGGCTGAAGCGCAAATAAATTCTGTATTCATGTGCACATATATGTACATATAAATGCAGAATTTCGTCAAGTGTTTTTATGAATTTTTTTTGCAATGGGAAAGTTAACACACCGAAATCAAATAGAAGTGTGGGACAGCTGGTAACAAATGTTTAGATGAAGTAGAAGATTAGTTTTTTTGGATTTTTACAAATTTAATATTTTTCTATTGGTTTTTCTTTTTTAATTTTATTGGGATGGTTAAGTTGAAGTTTATCACAGCACAAGAAAATAGTCTATGTGATAAGAGTCTTGCACCTGAAGTTAAAGGATTGACAGTTCGAGCCGCCGCGTAAGGTTTTTTTTCGTTTAATAACTATTAATTTTATTTTTATTTTTCTCAATTTTTGGATATGTGTGATGTCTTGGGTTCAGGGTATCTCACTTTTCGACACTTGGAGAGATTGGGAGGGAGGTATACAAAAGCTTAAATATTCAAAATCTGCGTATGCTTTACACGAAAAGATAAACTCAAAAACCGGGTCAAATAGGTCAATGAATTCAGGTTATACAAATTTGTATGACAACTAGATATATGCCAATAAGTGAATATTAAAAATTTGTGGGTGGTGGACGCAGAGTTATGCAAACAAGTGTATATATAAGTATATATCTATTAATTTTATGACCTTAAGTGTTAGCTAATTTTAAGTGAGAATCGTGATCTAAGGGAGGTATTAAATTAATATTCAGCGGTAACATGCAATGTGAAAGTGAAAAAAAAGATGCCGATGAAATGAATATAGCACCACCAGATCACAATGGAACAACACTCGACAGAAAACTTTCAGGTATGCCAAATAATAATGTTGCACATATGCTCATTATAAAGAAACGTGTTTGCAGTTTAACCAAAGTTTCAAATTCCATTTAATGTATGCCTGTATCTTCTACTGATACTACTACTATGTATATATGAGTATATATAGATAAGTCCATTTAGTCTCGGATATCCTAAAAGCCATACAACTTACCAAATAATATATAGATAAGAAACCTGTGCGGGGAGCGGGTGTGGGTGTGGTCGAAACTTTACCTTAACAATTTTGGGACTTTAGCTTTATAACTGTGCAAGACATAGATGTTCGCGATTTGGGGGGCGGAGGGTGGAAGAGTGGCCGGAAATTTTTGACTGATCTTTAAAGGGGTCTCTAAACTCAATACTGACCAAGATATAATCTTTAGCTCGTCGGGCCAAATGGCTGGGGAGCGGTATTGTGGGCGTTACCGGGATATCAAGTAATTTTTGGGAAGGTGGTAACCTATCTACATATAAAAATATAGGTGAATCTAACTTTACAATTGCGAAAATATGTAGATTTTCGAGATGACAGACGGGATGTTTAGGTGAGCAGTCCAGAAAGATATATGCCCAATTTGGTGAGACTAGCTTATAAACAGGGGGTGATATTGGCATTCCCAGTCGATCGGATTCAACATTTTACACAAATCGAGGAAATATTTTTTTTGTAATGAAAGTATATAAAAACGAATACCTTTGTGAGATAATAATAATTGATAATAATTATAAAAACCTATGTGTATAACAGACAGATTGTATTATTTACCAAACCTCTTTTCATGATAAATAGAGGGCCCATATAACAAAAAAAACCCTTTTTAAGAGTGTTTCAATGTTCAATGCAGTTGCGTAGTCATAACAAATTTTATAAACAAATTTTTATATAAATATATCTTACAATAGCTTACAATAGTTTCAACTAATGAAAAATTAATTATTAAATCAATTTAGCAGAGAAATTTTAGCCTTATATACTAATATAATAATAATTCAATGCTTTCAGACTCCCTTGATGTCCACAAGACAGAAGAAAATCAGAAGTCTACTATCGACCCCAACTTGTACCTATATGACGATGACTTGGAGACCAGGCCACATATTTCTACATTCATTTCATCAATTGCCAATTATGAAAATACGATACCAGCAGCCACCGACCCCGATGCAAAACCACCACCGCCATCAGCTCGAATGGGTATGTTTAACTAAAAAATAAAATGGATATAAAACCATATAAAATTAAAACAATATGAACATACAATATAAAATAAGCATATAATTAATATAAAGCAATAAATTAAAACTTACTTATTATTTGTAACTAATAATTATAATAACAAGAAGTTTCCTAAATTAGTTGTTAAAGCTAAAAATCATATATTTGATGGTTTTTTAAATATACAAAGATATTAAATTTTAAGGACACTTCAAGTTATTACTTAATATATTAAAAATTATTAGTAACATGCAATAAGTAAGTTTTTATTTTGTAATATGCTTATATTTATGTTTAAATTAAATAATTAGCCAATAGCCCATTGATTTGAGTACAGCACTGCATCTTTTAAAAAGTCCTGCTGACTAAATCCTAAAATTGTTAAATTAAAATATTTTTCCATGTTTTTATACATTTTGAAATAATTAATCGCTGTTTCTGTTAGTTTTATATTTGATACCTTACATAACTTCTATCCAGATATTCTGGATAGAATTTTAAATTGGACCTTTGTGCAGGCTAGCCAAAATTACCAACTTTTGCAGCGTAAAACCATTATTTATTTAATGTCTCTAGCAGTGTGCTATTCTGCATAAAAATGAATGTGATTCATTCGACAAATAGGTCCAACGTCGCGCCATAGCAATTCAGCCCACTTCATTATCTTTCTGCCACCATTATTAATGGCCTTTATGTTATAGCAAGGGTCAAGTGCCTTGTTTGGCGGTCGTCGAACATGTTCACCTGGAGTCACCAGCTTTGGGATGTAATCGAAATTATAAATACTTTTGTGTCCCAAATTTCCACTCGGCGTTTCCAAATTTTTATTTTATCAGCAAAATAAAATTTAAAAATACTTTGCATTACTTACTTATAGTAGGTTTTAAGTGGAATTAAGCGACGTAGCGAAATGACTTTGATCCTCTAAAAATAGCATTTGCTCAAAGAGGTACAAATCCGAGTAAATAAAAAAATTAAAACATAATACATCTGTTTATGTTGCCATGACATGCCAAGAGAGATATCTTTGCTATTGACTTTGAAGAGAAATTCCCCAGCCACTTCGGAGACGCAAGTATTCCACTTAGCAAGCTATAGTCCCGCTTTTGGGAGTATATTAGCAGCCTCTGTTGTACCCATTGGCAGCTCTTTAACACTGTCGGTTCCGGTGAGAAAGTCAGTAACATACAAAAAGTTATATCCGTTAAAACGCTTGATCCAACAAGAATTTCTTCTTCGTAGCGGTCTGCTATGGACACAGGACACTTATGTAACTGTGATCAATTGGAAAATTTGCTGTGGTTGATTGCGTGTTTGTCTCCAGAGAATAATTTTCGAAATATCGGCTGAAATTGCGCGGCGAAATAGACGAAAGCAACGCAACGTAAATATAATAGTTGGCCCAACAAATACAAGTTCATTCAATAAACAATTTGATAAAGTCTTTCAAGACGCGTCAAAGACAACGCGATATTTGGTAGTTTCGTTCAGATTTGTCAGAACGCCTTGATGTGGATTAAAGTAGAGTGGGTTATTATGATCTAATTATTTGAAAACTTTTGCGAAGATCATAGCCCACATCAAACTCTCCAATCTCCCATATCCTTTTAAACTTTCAGTTAAAGTGCACTTTCGTGCCATATTGCAGGAATAAATACTTAAAGGGGGACTTTCATTCCATATATAATAATAAAAAGATTTAATTTACTCGTAAATCACATTTACAGAAATTGCATAATTATGGCACTGAAATTTTAGCTAAAGTGTTTTGGCCAATTCCTATTCCTGCGCTACCTCTACCTCTACCTCTTTCGAAACCCGATGTAAGACTGTGGCAAAGGTCATATAAATACTAATATGAGTAACGCGCATACATTTGAACATAAGCAAAAATTGCTGGTGTGGCTTTTCAAGTAGCATTTTGTTCTTGAAATGCCACACTCGCCGATTGGGGTTTTGCTCTCGAAATAAGAACATATAATATAATGCTCTGAAAATGAGTATGCTCGTGCGACCGACTTAAGTATTTCAATGTAGGCTATCAATATAAGACTTATTTACAAAATAATATAAATTGGAAGTTAATGCAGTTGATGTGTCGATCTGTTCAGACATACTATATATACGTTGGTAGAATATGTAGATATTACTTATACAAAATTAAGAATGCCCTCTGTACCATAATTAAGTTTTTAATACACTTAAATTACTCACAAACATAAATGTGGCAAGAAAAAGAAAGAGTCGTTTATCATTTCCCTCAAAAAAAAAGTGTGTTATGTTAATCATGTCCATATCCATGTAACCTCCATATGATATGCAAGTCAAACAGGCGTCTGCAGATTTAAGCAGAAAGGTTGATTGGTCTATGGGACTTAGGTTAATCTAAGCGACGGTACCTTTCTTAAAAATAACAACCACATGGAAGCTCATACTAAGTAAGAGATTTAGTGGATTGAGAATTGGCTGTGTGGCAGCGAGCCGAAAAATTTGGTCGCCCTCGCTTTGAATAGAGTGACCAGACCTAAGAACAATATTTTTAGGAGCCCCTTCTCATTAGATGACCATCTGGCCAACACCTTTTTATCTTATCTTTTGAACAGTGTGTATTATTCAAATTTTAAAATGTAATAAAAAGAAAATCGTGTATATATTTCAGCCGCAGACAAACAAGCTTATTCATACATGTATATTCAATCATTATTATTTTAGGAACCCTAATTGGAGTGTTCTTACCATGTATTCAAAACATCTTTGGTGTCATATTATTCATTCGGTTAACATGGGTTGTTGGAACAGCTGGAGCAGTTTGCGGATTTTTAATTGTACTCACCTGCTGTTGTGTGGTAAGAAATATTATACGTTACGAGCATCTAATTTTCTTTAATTAACACATATTTGTCCAACCTTAGACAATGCTTACGGCGATATCAATGTCAGCGATTGCAACAAATGGAGTTGTACCCGCAGGAGGAAGCTATTTTATGATATCACGGTACGTAAACAATATGTACTTCAATGGGTCAAAAATGGTTACCAGAGTAGATTGACAAACTTTAATTACTGTACTTTATACCCTGATCCCATCTGTGTATCCATCGATTCGGCTGTATGAACTCGTCGATCTCAGAGACTACAAGAGATAGTAACTGAATTTTGACTTTCTAAGTTTGTGTGTATACTATATTTATTTTCCATTTTTTTTTGATAAAAGATTAATATTTTAAAGCTAGAGTCACCCCTAAAGTTTTCTATATAATAGCCACCCCCTTTCACGCCCCAGTCCTACGTCTCCAGTACTTAACAGTTTTAAAATTGGAGTCACCAAATTTAGATCTCATCTCTTACAAATATCCCGCCCACACCCTCTAAAACGGGTCCACTACCACCCTCCAAATGACGGAAATCTACGTCTCATACTGTTTTAAAGTTAGAGACTCTAAACTTGCATGACCTCTCAAGATCGTGCCTAAAAAGTGCCGCAGTCGACAACGCCAGGCAGCAGCATTCCTTCTTGTTGTTGATATATGTCTGTATGTATCTAAGGAATTTTGAATAAATGTTTCAAAACAAGGCTTCTTCTAGTCGGGCTCTTTTGACTAGGATACTCTTGCTTGTTAATTTTGCAATTGCAACTTTACTTTCTTCTTGATAGATCACTTGGTCCCGAATTTGGCGGAGCTGTAGGGATGCTGTTTTATACGGGGACAACGTTGGCTGCTGCAATGTATATTGTTGGCGCTGTTGAAATTGTATTGGTAAGACTTTGTATAATACTAATATATTTGTCAAAATGTACGTATATATATTTTTTAATTTTTTCCTACTTTAGACGTATATGGCACCTTGGGCATCCATTTTCGGGGATTTCACGAAAGATGCAGAAGCTATGTATAATAACTTCAGAGTTTATGGTACTTTGCTGCTGTGTTTCATGGGTAAGATGATTCAATTTCTGAAACGCATCATAAAAGTAAGAATATTTTTTGTTTTATTAGGTTTAATTGTTTTTCTGGGTGTAAAGTTTGTCAACAAATTTGCAACAGTTGCCCTGGCCTGTGTAATATTTTCAATAATAGCAGTATACGTCGGAATTTTCGACAATATTCATGGAAATGAAAAATTATAGTAAGTTGCTTATTATAAAATGCGATGGACCACAAATCGTCAATACACGTATTTATTGCAGCATGTGTGTGCTTGGAAACCGACTCCTTAAAGATATTCCAATTGAGAATTGTACAAAAGATGATTCACTGTTGGTAAATTTGTATTGCCCGGATCAAAAATGTGACGAATACTACCAAAGTAATTATATAAAAAAAAAAGAAATATAAAATATATACATTTTTAACACGCCATCATAATTGTAGATAATAACGTAACGAGAGTAAAGGGAATTAAAGGTCTGGCAAGCGGCGTTTTTTATGACAATATTATGCCATCCTTTTTGGAGAAGGGACAATTTATATCATACGGTCGAAATTCAGTCGATATTGAAAACATTGGAAGTCAGTCATATAATCAAATTATGGCAGACATAACGACTTCCTTTACGCTGCTCATCGGAATATTTTTTCCGTCTGTCACAGGTAAAACATAAGTCAAAAATATTTTTAAAAACTTTTTTTATAATTACTTTTAAATTAGGAATCATGGCTGGATCCAACCGATCTGGGGATCTGGCTGACGCTCAAAAGAGTATTCCAATAGGCACAATATGTGCTATTTTAACAACAAGTACTGTTTATTTAACAAGTGTTTTGTTTTTCGCTGGAACTGTTGATAATTTATTGCTGCGAGATAAGTAAGAATAATGTTTAAATCAGATAAATACCTCAACATTTTAAAAAACATCTATCTATATTTGATCAGGTTTGGACAGTCAATTGGAGGAAAATTAGTTGTGGCAAATATTGCTTGGCCAAACCAATGGGTGATATTAATTGGTTCGTTTTTATCAACCCTCGGTGCCGGGTTACAAAGCTTAACGGGCGCACCTCGTTTGCTACAGGCAATTGCCAAAGATGAGATAATTCCCTTTTTGGCTCCATTCGCTAAGTCATCTAATCGTGGAGAGCCAGTAAGAGCTCTACTTCTAACTATTGTTATTTGTCAATGTGGAATTTTATTAGGTATTTATTTCAAATATTTTGGGCGCTCATTTGCGACGCTTTTACTTTACATTTATTCCACATCCACTTTTACATTTTTATTCAACAGGTAACGTTGATCTTCTTGCCCCATTGCTGTCAATGTTTTTCCTCATGTGCTACGGGTTTGTTAACTTGGCCTGCGCCGTACAAACATTACTAAGAACGCCTAACTGGAGACCTCGCTTCAAGTTTTATCACTGGAGTTTATCCTTGATAGGCCTTACCTTGTGCATATCAGTAATGATTATGACATCATGGTATTTTGCACTTATTGCCATGGGTATGGCGATTGTTATCTACAAATACATCGAATATCGAGGGTAAGTTTAATGCAATCATTTAAAGGCTTAAAAGCCATACAGATTAATAGTTGATCAGAAACAGATCAACCAATTCGTCATCTTAATGTTCGGGCCGTGAACTTTAAATTTTCACCTCCATCCAACTTAAGCTGATACAAATATAAATTCCATATTTTACATTAATTCATTTTTAGAACAACATTTATATTCTTTTGATAAAGTTTAAAGTATGTTAGTTTTAGTCGAATGGACAGAATTATTAAAGCTAGCATAAAATAAATTCTTGGTATTTGCCGTATTATTCTCAATATAAATAAACACTTTTAGAAAAACTTCTACTCGCTTTACTTAACCAATATGTCATCATTTTATTACAGTGCTGAAAAGGAATGGGGCGATGGCATTCGTGGAATGGCACTTACCGCGGCGAGATACTCACTTCAGCGCCTCGAAGAGGGTCCTCCACATACGAAAAATTGGCGTCCGCAAATTTTAGTGCTTTCAAAACTCAATGATAACCTAATTCCAAAGTATAGAAAAATTTTCTCATTTGCGACTCAGTTAAAGGCCGGAAAGGGGCTGACTATTTGTGTATCTGTGATAAAAGGTGATCACACAAAAATTTCCAATAAAGCAGTTGATGCAAAAACTACACTTCGAAAATATATGACGGATGAAAAAGTCAAAGGATTTTGTGATGTCTTAGTAGCACAAGAAATCGGCGAGGGCTTAAGTTCCGTGTAAGCAACTTCTCTTTTTATAGGCGTATATAAACGATTTAATACAAATTTATTGTCTCAGCATTCAAACGATTGGATTAGGTGGAATGAAGCCAAATACGGTTATTATTGGATGGCCGTATAGTTGGAGGCAAGAGGGACGATATAGCTGGAAAACCTTTATTCAAACAGTTCGAACTGTAGCTGCTTGTCACATGGCACTCATCGTTCCAAAAGGAATCAACTTTTACCCAGAATCTAATCACAAAGTATGTGGCAGTTTTTCGTATATAAATATGTTAAATAATCTATGATACATTTTTAAAGATTGGTGGAAACATTGATATTTGGTGGATTGTTCATGATGGTGGCCTGCTTATGCTACTGCCGTTTTTGCTAAAACAGCATAGGACTTGGCGCAATTGTAAGCTCCGCATTTTTACTGTTGCTCAAATTGAAGACAACTCGATCCAAATGAAGAAAGATTTAAAGACGTTCTTGTACCATTTACGAATCGAAGCAGACGTTGAAGTAGTTGAAATGGTAAATTTGTTAATGTGTTTAATGTATGTCTACTTATTAAAATGTTTTTGCACTTTAGAATAATAGCGATATTTCTGCGTACACTTATGAAAGAACTCTAATGATGGAACAGCGCAATCAAATGCTAAGAGCTTTAGGCTTAAACAAAAAAGAGAATTCCAAAGTGGTAAGTATTGCATTCTTAACTAGACTTTAAAATTCATCTCCTTATATTTGCACATTTATCTTAATTTATTACAGTTAATTTTTTTTATGTTTGTTTTAAATACGTATATCTAAATCTGATAACTTAAGATAAATTAAAATTTTCAACTTTGTATATTTGATCAAAGGTTCAAACTATAATGGATTTTAAGGAAACTCCCAGTGATAATAAGTTATCCTTGGTAAAGCTAACATACAGAATTTAGAATTTATATATGTATACAGATATAAAAGTGTTGTAGGAATTATTACCTTTGTGTTATTGGTAACACATAGAATGTTTTGCTTGCTTCATAATTAAATATTTGTAATACCTTTAATGTGTCCACTAGTGTGTATGTCAATTAGTGAAATATGCATACATACCTATATCAAAGTCGGTTTTAAGCCGAATACATTACATACACATACATAATTTCAGTACCTTGTTACATGTATCATGTTACATGTTTAAACTACATCTAGTTAAGAGAGAAAAAAATAAGAAAAAATAAATCCATCCAAATATACATACGTGTGTATATGTATGTACATACATACACATTCACATCTGTTCCGCGCGTAAGAAATCGCGAATCTACAATGGCTCAAAGCTTTTTTAACTCAACCCATAGTACAAATTTTATATGAGTATACCTTCTAAACAAAAAAATATATCAACATAATTTAAATGTAAAATCGTTGATTAATGTTGAAACCTAAAAAAAGTGACCTAATATTTTTTATCTTAATCTATTTGATACTTATACAAGTAAGAACGCAGCAGCAATACCGTTCCGCTATTCTCGTTCATAGGATATGGTATATGGTGACTCTAGCTCTAAGATAGAGAGGTCTTTAATGGACAGTAATGCGGACGTTTCACTCTTTTCACTTCGTGAATATGTATAAAACGAAATCAAACAACTTGAATAGTCCCATGGAACAGCTTATTCGAACCAATATATTAATGTTCAAAAAAAAATTTAGATATTTTAATATTTGATCTATGCTGCTTTAAGCCTGTGAGGCATCAACTCACATTTATATTTATACCCTGAACCCATTGAAAATGGGTAAAAAGTGTACAATGGTTTTCTCAGCCATTTACTTTTCAAAATTGAAACCTGAACCACTTTAGAATTAATGGCTTAAGATATTTTTATCTTCCATATGTTCCCAATAAATAGGTGTTTAAAAATTATAGTTATGTTAATGTAAAACAAGCCGACTTTTAATAATTAAAAAACAAAAATAACGGACGAACAGGCAGACTCAAGTTAATCATTTATAAATTGTAAAAAAGTGATAATATAATAATGAAAATTTTCAATGTTTCCTTTGTGAAAATAGTATAGCAGATTCCTACATACTTACACGTACTAATTATCATACTCAATCTTTAAATAATCTTTAAATAAATTATCATAGTCAGACAAACTTAAAATCAAGTTTAAATATTTTCTGCTAAATAAGACTTATATTTTAGGAGTATTGTTGGCTCTTGGTAGTAAGAGAGCTCTAAAATAAGAATTAAATATACATACATTGGTCATACCAATACACACATACATAAATATGTAAAAGTATGTAAATACTTTATGCAATTTCAGGTTCAAACAATTGTAGATCACCATTATGACGCCATAAAAACAGCGTCGAGGGTTCGGTTTGCCGATCCTACCATAGAAGAAATTCAAAATCACGTATGTATGCTTTAAAGTTCGGTATATACTTACAAAATAATAATTTTAAATAACAAATTTAAAGTAAATGTAAAGCACAATTCAGTCAGCGCGATTATATTTTGAAATCATGTAAAAAACATATTGCAGACAGTAATTTTTCCGAAAGGTGTTATAAGTCCTACTCTAAATATTAGGCCTTTCGCTGGATATTTGTTTTTTGTTGTATGATTTATACATTTTGTTTTATATTTGATTTTAATATAAAGTGCGCTCACAAATTTCTTATTTCCTTAAATAACACAAAAATAACAATTGTACTTCTTCTAGTTGCTAATAAACAATTGATGTTGAACTCATTAATACTTATTTTATTAACAGGAAACTGTTAGCGAAGAGAAAAGAAATTCTATCGACTCGGACGGTCCTGAAAGCACGGATGCCCCAGATATCACATCCAATAAGGATGAGTCTACAGAAAAAGCAGATGTTAACATAAAATCGAGTGTGAAACCGTAAGCTTGTCCAGTTTTTATTTGGCTGTTACTTAAATCATTTTTACACAGGGACGAATTTAATGTTCGTCGCATGCACACGGCAATAAAATTGAATGAAGTTATAGTAGAAAAGTCTCAAGACGCCCAGTTGGTCATAATGAATTTACCGGGTCCACCTAGAGAAGTGAGAGCGGAACGTGAAAGCAATTGTAAGGATTTTGTTACTTATCTTCGCTACTATTGCATGTTTCTTACTTATTTCATTTTTCAACCTAATCTTTTAGATATGGAATTCCTGGAAGTTTTAACTGAGGGTCTTGAAAAAGTATTAATGGTTCGTGGAGGAGGTCGTGAAGTTATAACAATTTACTCTTAAGGGCATTAATCGCTCGGTTTTTAAGAGTTCGCAACATTAGGCAAGTTTAAGAATCAATCAAATTTTTAATGAAGGTTATTATTATGTTGTTATATTAAATCATATGTCCAAATATTTTATTTTTACGTAAATAAAATACCAGAAATTGTAACAATAAGTAAAAAAAAACGATTTTTTATTTGGGTTTGACTACGGTCCGGGTCATGGGTCACGGAGAGTAAAAAAGCAAAAAAAAAAAGCAAAAATACACGACTGGACCCTCAATAAATGTGCCTAGTAATAACACTTCACAGGTGAAGAACTGGTGACCTACGACAATGTCATAGGCGGAGGTAAAGAGCCGTGCTAAGTTGGCATGTGACCCGTATCAAATATCGGCCTAGTTGGGGACCCTTTTCAAAAGCAACCCAGTCTCAAACTGAATACCTGGTACCTGGTGACTTTCGGTCTGTGCTAGCCTTAACTTTATAGTGCGGATCTCTGTGCAGGTGGACCTACCCTTCTCCGGAACTACCCTTTTCTATCACACCAGCCAAGCTCAAAAGGATCAACTGGCGGACGGTTCCAACAACTCTAAAATAATTAATCCCAGAAATACCAGAATTATTCTGTCGTAAAAAACTAATGTGTACTGTGGTATTAAATGGCGGATTGAGCTGAATGTGATTTTCCCATGACTTGCTTCTTACGCATTTGTAGATCACGCTGTCACTTGCAATGGTAAACATAATTTTGGTACATAGTGATCTATTGGCGGCAATTTGGACTGCTTAGCTTCATATCCCAAGTTTGAAATCTGCAGCTCCCCTTAAATGCAAAGTCCAGCAATGTCAAACTCTAATTGCAGAGAGAGCAACTTCCTCGGAAAAAATCACACGCTGAGTGATTTAGATAAGAAGCCATGTTCCGTAGGAAATTTCTCCAAAGTGACAAAAAACGATAAATTCGTGTTGCAGCATGCCATTTATGGGAGCTACTCCAACTAATGCTGTGTATCAAAGCTTTGTCCGATTTTTTAGCATTTGGACTGCTGCAAGCCATCGCGATTGGTCGGTACACAAATTCACAAGTTCAAATGCAGCACTCAATTTCGTCTACAGCAAGATGAGGGTGTAAATCAGTTGGGATAGGGTGCCAAGACATGTCCTTTGCTCGTTCTGGTTTTCATTAGAAATATAAGAACAAGTTGTTCGTTAAATCTAGCAGTAATAGCTGACGTTTTGTGACTTAACCTTTAGGAAGTATTTGTAAAAATTGTAAAGAAGATTATCCAAATTATGATTTAGAAGAAAGCCCCAAGGCCCTAACACTTTCTGTGCCACCATGGAAATTTGATCGTGTGGCTTTTCAAAAACAAAAAACTACTCGGCGGGCGTTTGAATAGCAAAAAGCTACTTGAAAAATCACGTCACAAATTTTTGCTTACTTTCAAAAGTATGCGCGTTACTCATCTTAGTATTTATATTGTCCTTGGTATTATGTCCCATCATAAGATTATCAAAGTAAATGGCTTTGAGGATCACATTTGAACCAATTGGGAACGACTCGTAATACAAGCTGTTGCATGGCACAAGTTACGGGGTCTGGGTTTTACTAAAGGAGTTTCGCAACAGAGTATACAATGCAAACATTAGGTTCAAAAACAAAACGGTACCTTTTATATATATCTTTAAGGGCGACTTCGGGATACTATTTCATGGTCCATATTATGATTGTTACTTTTAAACATTTTGTTTGTAATTACTGTGTTAGCCAATCATTAAGAAGGTGATCAGTTATCTACAAATAAAGTTAAGAGTTCAACGCATTGAGATCTGTTAAAGAGTGGGTCAGCGAGCCGTATATTCTTTGGAATATTTCGCTCCTTGAGTTCACACATGAGCACCTTAACTTTAAAATACAAATAAAATCGTCCGCCATGTAACTCATAAGTGAATAAGTATATAACTAGAACTAACTAAGCAAATGTACCAGACCAGTTAGTGCTGCTGCTGCATTCAGGGCTTTAGGCTAAGCACTATATAAGTTTCGGTTTTTAGGAAATCAAACCAGTTGAAAATTTTCACTCAAACAAGCCGTGCGTTCTTATTTTGAAAATGGACTCCAGTTCCTGAACTGCGAGCAAATACACCGTCTTACAAGCCCGTTCTGCTGTATTAGAGCATTTGCTCTTTGAACCATACCATATTAAATAACACCTCGGTTTCTCACATAAATAACGGGGGTGAACATTTTGTTTGACTGGCGAACATGCGATCCTTCCGGCGGGAGGAATAACTATGACTTGGGAGCTAGCCTAATTAAACAGCACTCTCAGTCACACATTAAAGGCACACTGCCAAGGAAGAGTTTTCAGCGACTGGAAGGCGAAAAGATGGGAGAGAATGTGTACCTACCAAAAGATACTGCAAGCGATCATCGAGTGCCCGCAGGCGTTCTAGTGGGCGTGGCCGAAATAATATCGCGGCAATCTTGGTAGTTTAGTGACTCTAGCATTTAAATTGTGGACTTTATCGATTTTAGTGGGCGCACACCAAAATCATTCATTCATTAAATGACACGGGTACACACAAGTATATATCTAAAATTTTAAGTCTCTAGCTGCAAAAGCGGTAAAAAGAGTTGTCGATCACGACAATTTCAATTAAAAACAATACCTGACCTCTTGGTTCTGCATGAAAGACTGCAAGGGGTCTAGGCTAAGCGCTGTATAGATACTACAACCTTTCGCATTTAAACTCGACCATGGCTCGTTCAGATAAACTTTGTTTCAAATTATCGATAGCGTTCACCGCTTGCCGACAAACGATACAAATCCACAACAATCTCGAATTTTGTTATCCTATTTGTTAAAATATGTCTGCTATTGGCACAAAAGCCATTTTTGGTTATATATGTAGATACACAGCTGTGCATTGAGTTTGGTTTCAGTTTTTTTTTAATTTGTTCGTTTTAATGGACTTGAACTTGGAAAACCGCCATAAATGTTAAAATTTCTGCTAAATAGACTGATAGACTGCTAGGGCAGTCCCGACCAGAGCCTTCTCACTTATTCCTGTTCTAATTATATTATTAAAGGTAGTCACGTACTAAATCGTGTACCACCAAAAATTCTTTGTTATTGGCTTTCCCCAAAAGCCACACCGTTTATATTACAAGCTGGTAGAAGTCGACGTGGTCATAGAAACCGATTCATTCTTTTCGAGTATCCCTGAGGATACTTATCATCCTACTCTTGAGGTTGCACTATTCGTCTGTAAATCTCAACACTTACATTCGACAAGATCTAATATGCCCCGACGTTGCT
>SCDY01001247.1:0-33267 GCA_004143825.1 Drosophila micromelanica
AGAGGTCACCAAGATTGAAACCGTCGAAGAAGACGATAAACAGCCTGAAACAACTGTGACAGTGGAAGAGGTTCCAATGGAAGAACAGCCCGAAGAAATCAAGGAGCTTCCAGAAGAGGTTCGTGTTATTGAAACTGTAACCGAAGACGGCAAGCCAAAGAAGAAGAAGATACGCACACGTGTTATCAAGAAGGTTAAGGGCGACAAGCAAGAGGTGACCAAGATTGAAACCGTCGAAGAGGACGATAAACAGCCGGAGACGACTGTAACCGTGGAAGCGTTTCCAGTAGAGGAAGACCAGCCTGAGCTTATAGAGGAGCTTCCAGAGGAAATTCGCGTTATTGAATCCGTATCTGAAGACGGCAAGCCAAAGACGAAGAAGATACGCACACGCGTGATCAAGAAGGTGAAGGGCGATAAGCAAGAGGTCACTAAGATTGAAACCGTCGAAGAAGAAGACAAGAAACCGGAAACCACTATTACTGTGGAAGAAGAAGATATAAAAATTCCTTTTGGAGAAAAGATCAATTTGAAGAAAAGGGTTGTTGTCCATAGACCCGAAGATGACGTTTCTGTGTTTGAATTACCGGAAAGAAAATCAATTATTTTGTCTGAAAAGGATGATGGTACTCCGACTAAGACAGTTATAAAAACAAAAATCATTAAAAAGGTTAAAGGGTCAAATATGGAGGTTACAAAAGTGCAAACTGTCGAAGAGTATGAAAAACCATTACAGACAAAGGTTACAGTTGAGCATTTTGAAGAACCTTTTCCAGATCTGCCGGAAGAAAAAATTACAGAAGTTTTTGTATTGCCAGATGAAGTCGTTGAATCTGAATATGTTGGTGAAGATGGTGTTCAAAAGGTTATTAAAACCAAAAAGCGGGTTATAAAGAAACCCAAAGATGATTTTAAAGAAGAAGTAACGGAAATTGATATTGCTGAACAAGACTCGGGAGAACCCATTTATAAAATAACTATCAATGAACTTCCAATAACAGAGTCTGTTAAACCGGACACTAAGTCTGTTGAGCTACCAGCACAAGTAACTGAACTAGAAGTCACCTCTCCCGATGGAACAAGAAAAAAGAAGACTGTTAAGACGAGGGCGTTTAAAACGAAAATTAATGATAATCTTGATGAGGTCACTACAGTTCATACTGTTGAAGAAGAAAATATGGAACCAGTAACTACTGTGCAAGTTGAAATTGTTCCAGCCGATGAAACTTCGACGGTGCCAATTCCTATTGAGGAGTTGCCAGAAGAAATTATTTTCACTGAAGAAATTACTGACAATAAGAAGCCAAAAAAGAAGACAACCAAAACTAGAACATTCAAAAAACAAGGCCCTGAGGATGAAGAATATTATCAAATACAAACTGTTGAAGAAGATGGTGAAGAGCCATACTCACTTATTCGCGTTGTTAGTGATGAGAAAATAACTGATATTATTGACATCAGTAAGCTTGATGATGAACAACTTCCCAAACACAAAAAACAAAAGCCACACAAACAGAGGGGTAAGAACACAAATCACAACACTATGCATACACCACATTTTACACGAAGGCTAAAAATGAAGTATACGCCAAAAACATGTATATTTATAATATTTATATGGGAAAACGTAATAATTTAAATTCTTTTTTTATTTTTTAATTTATTTTTTATTTTTTTAATTTATATAGTTAAAAGATAATAAAGTATATAATTTTAATCGTTATTTAATTTAAATTCAAATTTGATTGTTAATAACAAATTTTTCTAATCATTCCATATTAATCAAAATACATATCAATACATAAACACAGCGGAGAAACCACATCCCGAACACATTGAAACGGAACACCCAGTTTACATAACAACATTTAAATCTGTACAAAACGAAGATGGCGAAACCACAATTCAAACTGAAAATAAAAGAGTTTCTGAGGAGGAAGGCATCGTTGTTGAGGAAGTGCTTAGTGATACTGAGCCCAATATGGAAGACACTACACAATCAAATATTGAAATTGTTGAAGTCAGCGAGCCTACAGGTGATTTTCTTAAAATATTTTCTAACACACATATTTACAAGTACATGAACACTTCAGAAAAAAGTAATCTTATTACAAATATTTTACAAGAGTTAAGCGAAAGCTTTCAAAAAAGTATTCGTTAGGTTATCAAAAAAAAACTCACCCACATAGTTGGTTCGAGATTGCAATTAAAACGTTTTAATAAAGGTGAAATAAAGTAGCTCCCGATTCAATAACACAATGAAACACAACAAACAAAAACACGAAACTCTGTTTTGGCACATTTGGCACTACTAACAAGATTTACTAGAATACCTATAGTTACATAAGTATTCTAGTATGGTTAATGTACTGAAATTTTATTTATAAAAAAGCAAGCATAGTATGTACAGTACAAATATTGATCAACATTTCAGTTAACAATATATGCAAGTATCATAAACACTAAACTTTATGAACTACAAAGTTTATGTGTTTTAACGCATTATATAAAATGCAAATATAAATTTAACAAATTAGTTTAGTGCTAACACACAAACACATAATTTTTTCTTAAACAGACCAATACAACAAAGAGTACACTATCACAGAACCCGAAGATGCAAGTGCAGATAACACGGCACATACACCGACCAAACCTAAAAAACCCAAACAGAAAAAGACAGAAAAAAAACCAGATCTATTTGAACAGATTGACGAAACTGAAGAAGTCGAGGCGGGGGCAGGGGAACCAGACGACAATACCAAAACAAAACAAAAGGCTACGGGTGTTGAAGATATATTAGGTGAGGATCAGGTTGAAAAGAGTAAGCCTGATGAACATGAACTAGGGACAGCTGAGAAGAAAGAGAAACCTAAGAAAAAGAAGAAGGTCTTAAAATCCAAGAAGGATGAAATGGATGATTATATACAATTCTTGATACAACAGGAAATTCCAAAAACAGTTTTAAAGCCGTATATTCGTACGGAAATGGAACACCCACAAAGGGCTCGCCGCGACTCGTCCATTAAACCAATGAAGCTAACTCCTATGAAAATTGAGAAAATCGAAATTAGAAAACCAAAGATGATTGAGATTAGCTCAGTTGTTGAATTTCCGCAAATGCTCAAACTCAAAACTCCAAAACAACGGCCAGAAGTGGAAAAGAAAAAGAAAACAAGCGAAGCATCCTTTAAAAATAAGAAACTCAAGAGTTGGATAAGGTTTATACCGTATGCGCCATACTGTTTCCCGTACACAGTAACTGACCTAGACACTTATCGTGATAATGGTGAGCTCTCTCGTAACATAGATGAGGCAGAAGAAGTATTGAAGAAACGTCCAAAGAAATTCAAGCATACAAAGCCGGTGAAAGCTAAGCTAGATGAATTAGATCTAGCAACATTTGATGATGAAGTAAAATCAATAGATGAGGTCGAAGATAAACCAAAATATAAACGAGGTAATAAGGCCACAGAAGAAAAAGAAGTGGAACCGCGAAAATTAAAAATTGGTAAGGGTAAACTTCCAGAAAATGTGGATTCAACAGAGAGCGTCGAGTTGCAACCAGTTAAGTTGGATGATAAAGTTGATGACACATCTGACAAACAAAAGGATAAGACTGAAGAAGAGAAACCGAAAAAGAAGGCAAAGAAACACAAGAAGACCGATGATAATCTTGTCTTAGAGGCTCCTTTGGATGATGACGACATAGATGAGGAAGAAACATTGCCCTTCTTCAAATTTGAAGTCATTGAATTAGAGCCCGAAGAAAAGCTGGAGGAATTAAGTGAAGATACTACGGGTCCTGTGAAAGAGTCAAAGAAGAAACGGAAATTAAAGCTTAAAACGGAATTAGAAGAAAATCTTGTTGAAATAGTAGATATTTCTCCAAATGATAGTGTGGATAAACTATATGAAGTTATCGTTACAAGTTCAGAACTGATTGAAGATCGACCAAAAGAAAAGAAAATGCTCAAGAAGAAAGTTAAGCGTATGAATAAAGATGAATTGGATGAGTTCATAACAGAACTAAAAGATGAGCCTGATCAGAAATTCTACGAAACTGCCATGACTGATTTCTATGAGGTGAAGATGACTGAACTAGAACCTGAAGTAATTACTGATGAAAATAAACCTGAGAAAACTAAAAAGCGAAGAATACTACATAAGCGTGGAGAGCAAGAAGAAATTCTAGAAATTGTAGAAAGCCTTCCATCCGGCGAAGAACCGTTCTATGAAGTAACAATCAAATCAGTTGAAGCAGAAGAGGAAACTGATACTCAAAAGCCTATTGAAAAGTCAAAAATAAGAGTTAAGAAGATGAAGAAGGATGATTTAGATGCTTATATACAGCAGCTAATAGATGCAGAGATTCCCATAACTGAACTTGAGAAATACGAAAAAACTGAAATAGATGCCAAGCCAAAGAAGCCAAAGAAGCACAAGACAAAGCCAGCTCAGACTCATATCGATGATAGTGTAGATTTTGAAGTGGGTATCACGCATGAAGAACCGCTTAAAAAACACAAAGCAAAAAAACCAAAATCTCAGGTAAAAGCTGATCAGGAACCCGCTATTCAACCGGAAACTGTTATTGAGCATGAGGAGTTTACCATTAGCACGACTGACACTGAGCCCGTTCCGCAAGAAACGTTGGAAGAGAAAATTAAGCTAGTTGCACTCGATGTGGATGACATTATAACAGACATGGGTGAGACTCTCCCAATTGTAGTGGTAGATGAATTTACTATTAATGTCCCTGAATCAATTGAAGAAGTTGAGAAATCAGAAGGTAAAATAATTAAAAAACGCAAAGTGAAAACAAGAAAGGGCTCTAAGCAGTATGAAATACAAATATTGGAAACTCAAACACCAGACGATGTACATGAAGAAGCAAAGGTTATTGTTATAACAACTGAAGTCGTCCAAGAAGAAACTGATGAAAACGCTCAGCAACCGAAAACTCCAAAGAAAACTATTCAGAAGGTGAAAAAAGAAAAGCTTAAGGAATACGTAGCTAGTGTAATAGATGAAGTACCAACAGAACTTCTAACTAAAATTTCTGAGGATGTATACGAAGTACCAGAAATAAAACCTCTAGACGAAGAGGATATTACAAGTTTCAAAACTACAGTTGTTGATGATGTAACCGAACATGATGTCAAGCCAGAGAACGAATTAGTCGAAGTTGCACCGAGCAAGCCTAAAGACAAAAAGAAGAAATCAGCTAAGCCAAAAGAAGTAAAAATAATTGACGACCAGCCTGTGCAGAGTGAAGAAGAAACTACCCTTGAAGAATATCCTAGTGAGGATGTCGAAACAACAGATCAAACTTTGCACGATGAATATGCAATTGGAGTAACAGAAACTGTACCTAAGCCAAAGAAAAAGGTGACGAAAAAGAAACCTAAGGAAGAAATGCCTGTTCCAATAATTGAACACACAATTCGTATTGAAGAAGAACTACCTGAAACAAGAACTGAACAAATTATCAACGAACAAGGAGAGGAGGTTGAAAAGGTTACAACTAAGCGAAGACTTAAAAAGAAAGAAGGTCCAAAAGAGTATCTTATTGAAGTTATTGAAACTTACGAAGAAAACAAGCCAGATGCGGAATTAATTATTCAGACTACAGAAATATTACCAGATTCTGATTATCCAGCACCTAAAGATCACAGCATTAAAATTATAAAGAAGAAAAAGCCCAAAACGGAAAATACAGACAGTTATATCCAACAATTGATAGAAGAAGAAATGCCAAATACTGAGCTTGAAACATATGAAACCACTTTATTGGATTCAACACCGGAGATAAAGAAGCCAAAGAAAGTAAAGAAACTTCATAAGAAAACCACTGAGATAGTTAATGGTACTCCACACACTATACATGAATTCACTATTCAAGAGTTCGAGCCAGAAGAAGAGCAAGTTCCTGAATTCATCAAAGAAGTTGAGGAAGAAGATACTCCAGAAAAGCAGAGTAAGGACCTCGAAATTAAGGCAACAGAAGAACAGCCTAAACGTAAATCTAAGAAAGATAAAAAATTCAAGGTAGAGGTGATGGATCAGGAACCAGTCACTATTGAAGACATTGGAGAAACTTTGGAAGTCACACGAATAGTTGAAGACGACGGAACAACAAAAGAAGTTCAAGTAAAGAAGCGTAAGATTGTGCGTAAACAAGGTCCAAAGGAACATGTTTTCGAAATAACAGAAACTTCTAATAATGAGGGCCCTCTGGCCGAGGTCACCATCCTTGATATTACGGAAGATGAGGGACCAACCACAGAAGTTGAACGTCCTGAGAAACGCAAATTACCAATCAAAAAGCTAAAGAAACTTAAACGCGCGGATATCGAAAACTATGTGATTAATGTTGTGGAAGAGTTTATAAAGCCACTGAAAGATCATAATAAGGTTACTACCGTTGAGGATATTCCCATAGAGGAGGATGAAGACGTTAAGCAAGTTGAAGAAATGCCCTTAGAAGAAATTAAAGAGCTGTCTCAAGATGAGATTCCTAAATTAAAAACAAAAACAACTAAGCCTAAGAAACCTATTAAAAAACCCGAAGATCACATAATTCGAATTGAAGAGCTTGCTCCTGAAACAACCATCGAAAACATTGTAAATGAAGAAGGAGAAGAAGTTAAACAAGTAAAAACTACGAAAAAGCTTAAGAAAAAAGAAGGACCTAAGGAGTATTTGATTGAAATAACCGAAACCTATCAAGAGAATAAACCCGACGCTGATATTGAGGTGACGACTATTGAAATACCTGTAGATGAAATATCCGAAGTAGAAGAACAGCCAGTTAAGGTAGTTCAAAAAGTGAAAAAGAAGAAGGCAGTAAAGGATGATTTAGATAAATATATTCAAAAGCTTATCGAACAAGAAATTACAAAAACAGATCTTGAGCAATATGAACCAACGGAAATCGAATCAAAGCCCAAGCCAACGAAAAAAGTAAAATCCCATCACAAAAAGAGTGTCGAAATAGTTGATGGTCTTCCCGTTACCATACATGAGTTTGATGTTTCGGAAATAGAACCTGAGCTTACAGAGGAAGACATACAGTCTGTTTTATTAGATATAACTGAGGATATACCTCTGGAGCAGGAAGAGCCCGACAAATATATGGTAAATGTATTGGACGAGATTGTAGAGCCAACAAAAATCTCTGAGGAAATAACTGACGTACCGACAAAAACTTCTAAAAAAGAAAAGACCCAGAAAAAGAAAAAAGTAGAAAAAGTTCCGATAGTTTTAGATGAAATAGATCAATCAACTGAAATAATGCAGAAGCCTACAGAAGACGGTGTTCTGAAAGATGTAACTGTAAAGAAACGTAAAGTTATGCATAGAAAAGGTTCGAAGCAAAGCGTCTTTGAAATTACGGAAACTTCTAGCGATGACCAACCAACTGCGGAAATAACAGTAGTAGAGCTACCGGAAAGTATGTCTTCTAAGTCTGATGAAACACCAATTGTTGAACAAAAAGTTAAAAGAAAAACCAAAAAGCTAATGAAGGATGATGTACAGGAATATATTATCAATGTTATTGACGAATTTGTGCAAGAATTGCCTATTGACGAAATTGAGGAAGAAGTAAAAGAAATCCCTGAAGGCAAACCGAAAAAGATCAAAAAATCTCCAAAGGAATATAAATTCAGTGAGCATGAAGAAATTGTGGAAGAAAAAGCTGAAAAGCCAGAAGCTGATGTTCCTGATGAAGTAGAAGAGGCAACTCTTGAAACCCCAGAAAAACATACAGAATTCACAGTGGATATTAAAGAGGATCTTACTACCGAGGATAAAAAATCTAAAAAACCAAAGAAACCCACAAAGTCAAAGCCAGTAAAAGAAACTGAGCAAGATAAACATCCAGACTATCTTATAAAGGTATCCTCAACAGAGGAAATTGACATAAAGGAGCTATCAGAGCCTGAATTATTGTCACCGGAAACAGAGGAAGTACGGCCAATAGAAGAATCAATTTTCAAGATAGAAGAAGTCGAAATTAAACCTGATATAATGGAGGAGCAAGACGAAAATGGTGAAAATATAAAGAAGGTCGTGACTAAGCGAAAGATTAGGAAACAAGTTGGTCCCAAAGAAGAAATTATAGAAATTGTTGAGACGGAAAAGGATGGATTACCTGAATATATTGTATCAGTAATTTCTGAAGAAGCCGAGGCAGAAGTCACAGAACTACCTCAAGAAGAAAAGACGAAGAAGGTCAAGAAAACTAAGAAAGTTCCGAAAGACGATTTACACGACTATATACAAAAACTTATTGAGCAGGATATACCGAAATCCGAGCTGGAGAAATACGAAAAAATAGATTTCGATGAACCCGTTAAAATGAAAAAGAAGACACCTGTCAAAAAGATTAAAATTACAGAAGAACAAATAGAAGATACACCTCAATCACCAATTACAGCAGTTCCTAAAGATGAGAGGCATCCATTGAAAAGTCCTGTGGTAGACTCACAGTTATTAATTACTGTTAAAGAATTTGCTGCACCAACACCGAAAGAATCAACCTTTGAAGTTACTGTTCTTGAAGAATTTGTCGAGAATAAGCCAATTCCAGATGACGTAGGCGAAGTCAAAATAAAGGAAATAAAAACAAAGAAAATAAAGCATAAAAAGGGTCCGGAAGAGGTAATTCATGACATTACAGTTGTTCATGAGCAAGATACAGATGAATCAACAATTACTATATTAACTACAACTCCAAACAAAACTGAAGATCAAGAACAAGTAATAGTAAAACAAAAGCGAACTAAAAAAATTAAGAAGGACGATGTTGACAATTTCATAAAAACCGTTATCGAAGAAGATTTACCTAAAGAAGTGCCTTCTGATTTTGTTGATGTTATCGAGGAAATTGTTCCAAGGCAAACTCCTGAAAAGCCAAAGAAAATTAAAAAGAAGGAAACTGTTCCGTCGCTTGATGAGCAGCCAACAGTAACAGATACCGTAGAAATTGTTGAAACTGTACCAGAGGAGGAACCAACTGAAAGGCTAAGTGTGGATGTGAAGCAAACAGCTCCCAGCATTGAGTCCGATAAAGAAGTTGAAGTGCCTGAAACTGTTAGGATTCCAGAAAAGAAAAAGAAGCCTTCCAAGCAAAAGGTTCGAGTCCTTGAAGAGCAACCTCAGGAAGAAGCTAGCGATAAGCCATTTGAAGTTATAGAAAGGGATGATATTGAAGTACCAGATGATAAAGAATATAGTGTAACTTTCACAGAAGAAGAAACAAAACCAGCAGATAAATTGGAAAAGAAGCCGAAAAAAGTAAAGGAGCAACAAGCTCAACCAGAGCAATCGATTTACGAAATCTCTGTAAAAGAAAGCACCATTCAACCCGAAGATCTTCCTTTAACTGTAGAAATTATTGAAAGTGAAACGAAAGCAGAGGAAACAACGGACAATGCTGGTGAGATTCACAAGGTAGTTACAACAAAACGCAAGATTAGGCGTCCAAAGGGAGAAACAGACGAGGTTATTGAAATTATTGAGGTAGTTACTGATGATCAGCCTGATGCGGAAGTTACAATTGTGGAGTACGAGCCAGAACAACCACACGATGAAGAAAAGCCCAAAGAACAGAAAAAGAAAACAAAGAAAGTCAAGAAAGATGATATTCATGACTATATACAAAAACTTATAGACATGGAAACTCCTAAAACTGAATTAGAGAAATATGAAAAAATTGAATTCGAACCATTACCCAAAGAGAAACCCACAGAAACTTTAGCTCCGAGTGTGACAGAGGAATCTCCAACCGAAAAACCAAAGAAAGACAAAAAGCTTAAGACAAAAGAGTTGCCACAGAAAGAGGCATCACTCCCTGAACCATTGGCTGAAGTTAAAGTTATCGAGGAGGAGCCTAAAGTGGTTGAAGTAATAGAAATTAAGCCGGAGGAAGTACAAATCACGGAAACAATTACTGAGGAAGGTCATCCAGTTCAAGAGAAAACTACTAAGCGGGTATTAAAGAAAAAAGGACCCAAGGAAGACACCACTTTTAAAATAACAACAATTGAAAGCGAAGATAATGACACGGTTACAGTTATTGTCGACGAAGAACCAGAAGTAGTACCCGTTGAACCAGTTGAAACTCAAGAAGAGAAGACAGAAGAAGAAAAACCAACACCCAAACCAAAGCCTAAGAAATCAATAAAGAAGGTTAAAAAGGATGATTTGCATGATTATGTTAAGAAACTTCTTGAGGAAGAAATACCAAAGACCGAAATGGAGGTTTATGAAAAAATTGAAATGCCAGAAAAACCAAAAGATAAAGCCCCAACAGAAAATATTCTAGAAGAGGTTAAGTCTGACGAGCCCGAATCACCAATAACAGTTCTTGACTCAACCAGACATAAAAAGCCCAAAACACCTAAGCCAAAACTAGTTGACGTAGTTGAACAACGACAAGACGAACCAACAGACGAAACTAGTTTAGAGACTGCAGACGTTACTGATGATACACCAACTCAAATTGCACACCCCGAGGACACAGCCACTGCACAAATTACACCAAGCGCACAAGATGAAATATCTACTCAAGATGACACTAAAGATACAATTCAAAAAACAATTAAGCATAAGAAAGCTAAGCCAGACTCAGTAAAAAGCGTTGAAACAAGTAAGTTTTTAGATGAGAGTTTATGGAGCCTTAAAACTTCCACCGCACACGCCGCACCTGCTCCTTTGTCTGTGTCTTTTGCCTTTTTTATTCCAACGTTGACTTCCATTATTTCGCGCCTATACCTTCCTCTCTCTGTCTCTGTCTGTCTCACTCTTTCTTTCTCCCCTACTGATTCTTGGCTCACTAATTTGAGCATAGTCTCAGTTAAACATTTTTGGCCGTTTATACTGTTTTCCTACATAAAAACACGATTATTAAACCAATCTAACATTACAGTGCACGATCCCTAATCCAATAATTTATATAACACATTTTTTTTTTGCATTTTTTATTCAACACTATAATCTCATTGAGAATATTTTGTAAAATGACTAACATTTCAAATAATTATGTATATGTCTACCATTTTTAAATATTTAGGAAATTTATTTTATATTGGACGAGCGTTCCAGTATTTTTGTGAAACTGCTGTAAATATTTATATATTTATAAAGCTCAACGATTTGCTTGCATTTTTCTGCAAAAGCAAAGCACGGATTCACATTATAGCTGAACGAATTGTATATTACTTAACACGTATGAATTTCTATAACAGGTGAAGCACCAGAAGCTTATAAGGATTATCACATAAGCGTTATCGAAGAAGAGCCCGAAGAAAAGGAAGAGCAGCCCGACGAAGTCTTGAAAGTCAGAGTTATTGATGAAGTTGCTGAAGTCGAAGAATCTCAACCCATCGTCGAAGAAGTTGAAGAGGACGAAAAACCAACAACCGAAGAAACTGTTGAGGACGTCACGAAGCCAAAGACAAAGAAAAAGAAGATTGTAAAAAAGAAGACCAATGAACACGATGAACTCATACAAAAGCTGCTCGAACAAGAAATTGAGAAAACAGAATTGGAGAAATATGAAAAAGTAGAATTTGATATTCCTAAGAAACTCAAGCCTGAATTCGCTAATCTAGAACCAATTAAGATTGAAAGAAAAGAACAGAAGCCCACAAAGGTCACAATAGTTGAGGCCGCCGAGGTTCCCAAGGTAGTAAAGTTGAAGCCTGGCAAACGTAAGGAAAAACCAGCTGAAGAACAAACTGTGCAGCTTCCTAAATTCAGACTTAAGACGCGCATGGTTACAGTTGAGTATCCGCCAGCACCACTTATACCAAAGCTGACAGATATTGGTGCAGTGAAGCAGAATGGTGATCTTTCCCGCAATATTGAGGAAGCGGAGGAGCTACTTAAGTTTAAGCCACATAAGCCCAAGAAAATTAAAAAAATAAAAGATGACTTGGAGAAGGTGGAGCTTGAAAAGTATGAAAAATACGTTAGTAGTGAAGAGGAGCCCGAAGAAAAGCAGCCATATCAAAAACCTGAAAAGCTTCCAAAACCAGAAGAAAGTCCTGACGAAGTAAAACTTAAGATTGGTAAGGGCAAAAAGAAGCCAAAGGAGGAAGAGGCACCTGAAAATGTTACGCTTAAAAAAGTACCACAAAAGCCCAAGGAAATTGAAGAAGAAGTCGAATCGAAACCAAAAGAAAAGGATGTGGTTATAGTAGAGAAAGAGCCAAAACAGCCCAAGGAGCAGGACATACAGGTGGAACCATTTGAACCAACTGATTATGACCATCCCGAATATATTCCAGAGGAGCTTGAGCAAGTGGAACAGTCAGAGAAGCCAGAAAAGCAAAAGAAACCAAGTAAAACAAAATATAAGCCTAAAGAAAAATTAAAACCGGAACCGGAAACAAATATATCAGAAATCATTCCTGGAATACCAAAAGAACAAGATGAAGTTCCTGAAGAAGAAATTAAGTTCCGTAAACCTGACAACAAGGCGCCAGAAGAGATTGACTCACAAATCAAACTAAAACCCTATAAAAAGACTCCTGAAGAAACATTACTTGAAGATGTTGTTGTTAAGCCAACGGTTGAAGAGTCTAAGCCCGAAGAAAAGGTGGTGAAATCTGAAGAACAAGTTAAAAAGCCAAAGAAATCTAAGCCTAAGCCCGCGGAACAAAAGGAGGAAGAAGTTGTTGAAGAGGAGCAACCAGATTTTGAGGTTTTAGTTAAGGAAGAGGAAGTTACCATTGAAAAGCCCATTGATATCGAGAAGCCCAAAGAGGTAAAAGTCAAGCAAAAGAAGCCGAAAGAGGTGCCTGTAGCGGAAGTCGAAATCGTTGAAGAAGTGCCTCAACCAGCAGAAGTTCCTGAAGACATCCCTGTAGAGTACAAAATAACAACAACTGTTTTGGAACCCGAAGAGGCACCAAAAGAACATCAAGTTAAAGTGGTTGATTTTGATGAAAGGGAAGTAACTACTGAGGAGGTTGTTGAAGAAAAGGTAGTTACCAGAAAGAAGAAACCTAAGCCAGAGCAGCCAGAAGAGTTCGTTGTCACACTACAGGAGCCCAAAGAAGTTCAACCCGAGCCAGAAGAGGCCACTGCTGAAGTTGTGATACCTGTTCAACATCCCGAACAAGAAACTGAAGAGTTTGAAGTGAAATTGCAATTAACCGAGCCACAACCAGAAGAACAGGCAGTTGTTGTAAAGAAGAAGTCTAAAAAGAAGCATGTCGAAGAAGTAAAAGAAATAGAGCATAATGTGGTTAAGGAAGTGGAGGTTCAACCTGACGTGCAGAAAGAGGAAGAGATCGAGGCGCCAAAAGAAGAAGATAAGGTCGAAGATACAAAGCCAAAATCGTTTGAATTCAAACTAACTGAGACTGAAGCCCCTGAAAAACAACCAGCTAAGGTAATTGAAGAAAAACCAGAAGAAAAGGTAGAAATACCTGCACCTCAGTTGATAGAGAAATTTGACTCTTATGAGATCTCTGTCAAGGAATCTAAGGTAGAAAAAGTAAAAGAGCAGACTGAACAGCCTGAGGATGATGTTCCTGAAGATGTAACGATTACCCCAAGACCGAAAGAACCTGAACAAGTAGAAGCTGAGTTTGTCATAACGGAAACAAAACCAACCGAAGAGAGTCACGTTGAAGCTGAAATCAAGCCAAAGAAACCGAAGAAGCCTAAGAAGTCTGAAGAGGCCGCTTCTCATGCTATCAAGGTTGTTGAAGAAGTGGTTGCTCCCGAAGAAACAACAGTTGAAGTTTCGCAGCCCGAAATTGTTGAAAAAGACTCTCTTTCTGTTGAAGAAACTCCAGAAGAATATACAATTAAAGTAAGTGAAACAGAAACTAAACAGCCGGACGAGCCCACGGTTGCGGAATTTACTGCGAAGAAGCCAAAGCCTTCTCCAGTTGTTACTGAAGAACCGGAAGCCGAGTTCGTTTTAAAGGAAAGCAAGCCAGTGGAAGAAGTAACGGAAGTGGCAGAAATAAAAACAAAGAAACCTAAAAAGAAAGTAAAGGAAATTGCGGCTGAAGAACCTAAGATCCAGATTACAGAAGAAATTCCACAAGAAGTTCCAGCTATAGAAGAAATTGAAGATGTTGTGGCAGAAATTAAGGAAGAAGCAGCTGCTATCGAATATAAATTATATGAAATTGGCGTGAAAGAGACTGAAGCCGAAGAGCCTGTTAAAGAAACACCAACTGAAGAGCCTTTGGTAGAAGAGCCAGTATTCGAAGAGCCACAGCCAGAAACGTTCGAAGAACTTAAGGTCCGAGTGATTGAGGAAACACCACGCGAAGTTGTAGAAGAAGTTCTCGAAGAGAGCATTAAGGTTCACCGCAAGAAGAAGCCAAAACCAGAAGTAACAGATGAACCAGAGGCTCAAATAAGCATTCCCGCTCCAAAGCCTGTTGATGAAGTGGAGGCCATCCAAAGTGTTACCATTGTACCAGAAATCCCAACTGAAGAGGAAGCAGCAGAGCTCAAGATAACTGTTATCGATGAAATATCCCAGCCTCAAGAGCTTGTTCAGGAGATTGAAGAAATTGAAACAATTGAAGAAGCAGTCGTTGAACCGGTACCTGAAGATAAGCCCAAAGATTTTAAATTCAGTATTAAAGAGACTGAGGCGCCAAAGGAAACTATCGAAGAGTTGCCTGAAGAACAGGTTACCATTCAAAAGAAGAAAAAGGTGCCTGAGCACAAAGAATCTGTTGAGGAGTTACCGGAAGAGCAGGTTACTATCCAGAAAAAGAAAAAGAAGCCTGAACCACAAATTGTAGAAGAACCAGAAGCCGTTTTCGAAATCAAGCAAAAACAACCGGTCGAAGAAATCACAGAGGAAGCTAAGATCAAAAAGAAGTCAAAGAAACCGATAAAGGAAGAAGAGGCAGCTGCAGAGCTTAAAGTTACTGTGGTCGAGGATATAACACCCGAGCCGGATGTGGTTGAAATAGTTGAAGAGGTTCAAGAAAAAACGGAAGAGGTGCCGGAAGAAAAGCCAGAAGAGAAACCCGTTGAATACCAATTCCAGATTAAGGAAAGTGAGCCTGAAGCTCTGGAAGAACAAGAGGTAGAGGAGATTCAGGATGTACGTCTGCCTAAAAAGGTTCCCAAGCCCACTGAACCGATTGAAGAGCCTGAAGCTGAAGTTACTCTTAAGCCCAAGCCCAAGCCTGAAGAAGTACAGGAGGAAGTAAAAATATCAAAGAAAAAACCCAAAAAGATACCTGTAGAGGAAGCCGCTGAGGAGCTTACTGTTAAGGTAGAAGAGAAAATTACTCCTGAGCCTATAATTGTTGAGGAGGAAGTAGTGGAAGAAGTTGAACTTAAGAAGCCAGAAAAGCCAAAACCAGAAGAAACAGTGGACGATGCTGTTTTTAAGCTGAAGAAACCAAAAGAACCTGAGGAAGAGGATGTTGTTGCTGAAGTAACTTTAAAGCCAAAGGTACCTAAAGAGGTGCAGGAAGAGGAGTTCTCTGTGGATGTTAAGCTGCCAAAGGAACAGAAGGTTTCTGAGGAAACATCCGATCAAACTGTGCAGCTTAAAAAGAAGAAGAAGCCACAGAAACTACTGGAAGAAGCTGCGGATGAGCTACAACTTCAGCAAACTGTTATCGAAGAAAGACCGATAGAGGTTGAAGAGGAAGAAATCATCGAAGAAGCTGTTGTGATACGTAAAAAACCAAAGAAGCCTTTTCAACCCACGGTGGAGGACCTTGAGGAAACTGAATTCAGCCTCTCATTTAAGAAGCCACATACTGTAACCGAAGGTGTCGAAGAAGCAGCCACAGTTCTTAAAAAGCGACCAGTTAAACCTACAACCATGGATGAAGCGGCCGCAGAATTGTCTATAAAACGCCTGGAAGAAGAATACGAAGAAGGCGATGACGTTGAAGAATTTGTAGTAAGCTCACGACCAAAACCAAAGCCGTTACAAATTACCGATGAAGAAGACCAAGAATACACTATCAAGAAGCTTAAGCGTCGCAAGAAGGTGGATATTCCAGAGTTCTCCGATGTTGAAAATGTTACTTTCCGCGCAAAAACCACAAAAACCAAAGAGGACGTGGACCAAGAGTTCAATATTGCGCTAGATTCTTATGCTGAGGAGGAAGTATCAATGTCTGGAAAAGTGAAACTGAAGAAACCAATTAAAAAGACCTACTCTGAAGCAACTGATGAGGCTAGGATCAAAATTATACAAGACTATGATGATGGTGAAGGTCCAATTATTGAGGAAATACATGATGATGAGGATACTATCGATGAAGTTGAAGAGCCTGAAGAATATCTGGTCGAGGAGTTGCCTCCAGATGAGGTTGACTTTAAGTTGAAACCTAAAAAGCAACCAAAGCCACACTATTCGGTCCAGGATGAGGAAGAGGAACAATTTCTAATTGGTCTTCGACATGCGAAACGCGATTCTGTGACATACGATGAAGATTCTTTAACGTTCAAAAAGAAGCGTAAAATTGTACAACAACTCTTTAATGAAGGTAAGTTTTCTGGGTTATATATACAAATGTTCATTAACAGCTTTTATAATTATTAAGATGCAATAATTTCTCATTCGATTTAATTTGCACATCTGCTTATATGGCAATAGATTAGGAAAATGAGGTAAAACAACCCAACACACATCAATGTTAGTAGCTAACACATAACTATCCATTTTTGTCAACTTTAGATGTATTCTTAATGCTCACCTACTTTAAACTTTTCGAAACCTGTAATATTAATATTTTTATCCTTATATTATAACAGATGGCGCGTCTCTTAATATTACTAGAGAAATGGACGTAGAAGGTAAATATTTTTCTCATATTTAATAATTTCTTTAATTTATAATTTCCTATTCCATTTATTTTAGAATCTCAAACCGAAAACATTATGTATTCGATTTGCAATTACATAGCTGATAACGATGAAGCAATCAATTTGGTAGAGGGTGAAAAGGTACAGGTTATTGGACGCCACAGTTCCGAATGGTGGTACGTGAAGAAGAGCATTACGGAAGAGGAAGGCTGGGTGCCAGCCCAATATCTAATGGAACCAGCAGAGTACGCCCAATATGTGCAAAATAAGCTGCACGAAAAGATTGATAAGCTACCTGTGTTTGAAAGTAAGTTAACTAACAAATTAAATGTGTTATGTTCTACTAAGAGTTTTTGGCATTGTGTCCGTCATGTTATTAACACATATATCTTAATGTCCTGTGTTTGTGCGTTTATTAAGGACCTGGACCTCAAGACAAGCCCACTGCACCACGTTTCATTGAAAAGCTACAACCAATTCATACACCCGACGGTTATACGGTGCAATTCGAATGCAAGGTTGAAGGTAATCCGCGACCACAGATCGCTTGGTTCCGCGAAACAGCTATCATAAAGCCCTCACAGGACTTCCAAATGTTCTACGATGATGACAATGTGGCTACATTGATAATTCGTGAAGTATTCCCTGAAGACGCGGGTAAATTCACCTGCGTGGCCAAGAATGCCGCTGGTTTCACTTCAAGTACAACCGAATTGATTGTCGAAAGTCCACTGTCGGATCATGGGTCGGATGCCACGGCTCTATCGCGCAGGAGTATGTCGCGAGAATCATCCTTGGCTGATATTCTTGAGGGCATTCCGCCAACATTTTCGCGTAAGCCAAAGGCTCAATATGTCGATGAGGGTACCAATGTAATCTTGGAGTGCCGCCTTGTTGCGGTGCCAGAGCCTGAGATCGTTTGGACCTTTAATGGCGAGGATATTGATGAGGAAGAGATAAAGAACGTTCGGATTGTTACCGAATCGGATATGCACATGTATTGCAGCGTTGTACACATTACCAAGGTTAAGAAATCTCAGGAGGGCACATACGAAGTTATAGCCACAAATCGCGAAGGTGAATCTCGTTTGCCCATCACATTAAAGGTACGAACCTCGGACAAGGAAGCTCCTCAAATACTGGAGCCTTTGCGAAATATGGTAATACGTGAGGGTGAGAGCGTTGTGCTGTCAACACAAATTGTTGGCAATCCAGCACCAAAGGTAACCTGGTTCAAGGATGGCAAGCCCATCAAGAATGCCAAATCGGAGAAAGATTTACACACTCTAACACTAATTACACCAAAGAAGTCAGAGAAGGGTGAATACACAGTCAAGGCTGTCAACCCGTTGGGCAGTGTGGAAACTACTGCAAATCTAACAATTGAAGGTAAATGTTTATTGTTATATGTACAACAATAATGGTAAAATTACAAAATATTTATTTTTATATGAATATAATTTTTAATACTTTACTATTATTTTCTATGTAGAACCGACAAGTGGTAATGCAGAGCCACCATTATTTGTGGAACGTTTTGAGGAGCAATCGGTGCCTCAGAAGGGAGAAATTCGCTTGCCTGCTAAAGTTTCTGGCAATCCAGTTCCCGAGGTGCAATGGCTCTTCAACAACAACCCCCTGTTCCCCAGCGACCGCGTACAACAAATCTATGATGGTGAAAATATTGAGCTCATTATACAGAATGCCAATCCGGAAACTGATTCAGGTGACTACAAGTGTATTGCCAGTAACCCCATTGGCAAAACATCGCACGGTGCGCGAGTGATTGTTGAGGTCGATGAGGTGACCTTTACGAAGAAGCTTAAGAAGACCATTACCATTGAGGAGGTGCAATCCCTGACATTGGAATGTGAAACCTCGCATGTGGTCTCTACCAAATGGTTCTTTAATGGCAAAGAGCTCAGCGGCATGGATCATCGCGTTGTCGTTGAGGATGGCAAAACTCACAAATTGGTCATCAGGAATACTAATCTGCGTGACTCCGGTACTTATGTCTGCAAAGTGAAGAAGCAGGAGACTCAATCCACGGTAGAGGTGCTGCAGCGTAAGCCGGACTTCATTAAAGTGCTGGAAGACTATGAGGTAACAGAAAAGGATACAGCTATTCTGGATGTTGAGCTGACAACAGAGGCTGTGGAAGTCACCTGGTACAAGGATGGTGAGAAAATTACGCCTGAAAACAAAAACTGTGAGTTTATCAAGGATGGCAAATCGAGGCGCTTAGTCATACGCGATACTACCATTCATGATGAGGGCGAGTACACATGTAAATTGGAGGGTCAGGAATGCAGTGCAGAGCTTACTGTCATTGAACTGCCACCAGAAATTGTACAGCCCTTGGAGGATGTCTCTGTTACCAAGGGTGAAAATGCCACTTTCGACATTGAGCTGAGCAAGGGCGACGCCCTAGTTAAATGGTTCAAGAACGGAAAAGAGATCAAATTCAGTGATCGCATACAGTTGACAATTGATGGCAAAAAGCAATCACTGCGAATTATCAAGGCCAAGCCCGAAGATGTGGGCGAGTACTCCATTCAGGTGGGAGAGCAAACATCCAAGGCGAAACTGGCAGTTGAAGAGCCTTTGGTAGACTTTATTCTCCGTTTGCCCGATGTTACGCTAGCCACAAAGACAACAGATGCAGAGTTCACTGTTGAACTTTCTCAGCCCGATGTTGAGGTTACCTGGTACAAGAAAGGAAAGCCCATTAAACCGAATACGAAGCATGAGGTGTTTGTTGAGGGCACTGTTAGGCGTCTGGTCATCCATGATGCCAGCGACGATGATGCGGGTGAGATCAGCTGCGTTGCCGAAAATGTCACAAGCAGTAGTAAGCTTTGCGTTGAGGAGCTTAAACTGCCGCCCGTGATTATATCTGACAAGGATCAAACCATCAAGGTGAAGGAGAACGAAGATGCTACCTTCACTGTCAAATACACGGGCACGCCCACACCAGAGGCCGAATGGACCACGCGAAAGGTTGTCATCCCCAAATCAAAGCGTACAATTCCAACCATCGATGAACAATCCGCAGCTTTGACCATTAAGAAGGTTGTTGACGATGACGAGGGCGAGTACACAGTTAAGCTTGTGAATCCCGTGGGCGAGGCAGAGGCAAGCCTACACTTGGTCATTATGCGTAAGTATAATTAATTAATTAAAAATTAAACGATGCGGAAATTGAGACCTTTGTCAAAACTTTAGGCAAACCCACGGCGCCTGGCACTCCACAGCCCTTGGAGGTGATGCACGATTCAATAACACTATATTGGAAAGCACCCGAGGATGATGGCAAATCTGAAATTATCGAATACATTCTGGAGTATCATGATGTGAAGGAAGAGAAGTGAGTGACATAAATTCATTACCATTAAAACTAACTAAAAATCTACCCCTTTGATAGATGGACTGAGATACGCAAGATTAAGGACACAACGTATACTATTAGCAAGCTGAAAATTGACACGGAATACGTTTTCCGTTCGATAGCTGTTAACGAAGTTGGTCCCTCACCGCCCTCGCCCATCTCGCCGCCCATACGCCTGGTGCCCAAGGTTGAAACCGAAGCGCCCAGCGTACGCGAGCCTTTACAGGATATTGTCAGTGAACTGAACAAGGAGGTGACATTGTCGTGTGTGTTTGGCGGCATTCCAGAGCCAACTGTCACATGGAAAAAGAATGGCCAAGTCTTCGAGTCGAGTAGCCAGCGCTACGAGAATCGCGTTGCCAAATACACTATTGAAAAGACAACCATTGAGACTGAAGCCACCTACACGTGCGTGGCTACGAACGAAAAGGGCTCCGTGGAGACATCGTGTAGACTGAAGCTGCAGCAGAAGCCAATAATAGAAATTGAGGATAAGTACTTATCCCAGAAATTGCGCACTGGCAGCACTCTCACCATTCCAGCAACAGTTCGTGGCTATCCACAGCCCAGTGTGACCTGGCACAAGGAGACTGTCGAACAGACATCCACTACCAAGCAGGTCACCATTGAAACAACAGAGACCAGCTCCATATATACCCTTAAGAAGGTAACACGCGAACACTCTGGACGGTACAAGGTGACGGCAACAAATGAGTCAGGCTCCAGTTATGTAGAGGTCACGGTTCAGGTGATCGACAAGCCAAGTAGGCCTCAATCACTTGAGGTTAAGGACATTAAAAAGGACTCTATTACCTTGGAATGGACGCCGCCTGTCGACGATGGCGGCATGGACATTAACAAGTATACGCTGGAAAAATGCGATGTACAGAATAATGTGTGGATGAAGGTTTCTGAATTCGACAAGGACATCCATTCGTACGCCATTCAAAAACTTTCCATGAATGCGCAGTACATGTTCCGTGTGGTGGCCATTAACCCCATAGGTGAATCGGAGCCAACGGAGAGTGAGACTGTGACTATAACTAAGAGATTTGGTATGTATAATGAAAGCATATTTTAATATACATATATATCTATAATTATTTACAAATTTTTGATTTGCAGAAAAACCAACACCACCACGTGATCCAACATCGGTGTCTGGCATGAATGATATTTCGTTTACATTGGCCTGGGAGCCTTCAGAGAACGATGGTGGTTCCAAGATAATTGAATACATTGTGGAAATTCGGGAGGAGACTGAAACCGTTTATCGCTCTTTGGGCACTACGACGGGCACTGTAACAAACATTCACGTAGAGAATGTTGTGAGAAACAAGGGCTATCTGTTCAGAATCTACGCTCGAAATGAGGTTGGCACCAGCGACGCGTTCGAGACCACAGAGAAGATTGTCGTGGGACGCAAGATAAGTAAGTGACAAGAAATGCTCGTAATAATAATGATTATCGCTTATTGCCCACTGCTTTGCAAATTGCCTTTTCTCTTAACGCTCACTAATGCTCTCGTGCGCTTTGACAAAAACTAAATAATACAGCAAGTGATTTTGATAACATGGGTACGTTATTAACGTCATAGACAGTGATAAAGGGTGTTTCCTAATAATCATGTTTGTGTATTCGATTTAGCGCCGCCATCGCCACCCCAAAATCTGAGAGCGCCGGATGTGACAAGTCGCAGCGTAACTCTCGATTGGGAGGTGCCAGCCAGAAATGGTGGTTCCGAAATTACAGGTATGAGTAAACTTTAAAAAAATCCCGCACTTTGAGGGCATTAACAATAACACACACTCTCACACCAATAGGTTATTGCGTGGAGAAACGCTCTTCAACATCAACTAGCTGGACCAAGGTTATTACCTTAGATGCACATCAGCTGCATTATACCATTGACAATCTGAAGGACAAGTGCGAGTATTGGTTCCGTGTGTCAGCTGAGAATGAGGTTGGACTAGGTGCACCAGCCGTCACAGAAAGCATATCGCTAAAGACACACGCAAGTGAGTTGCATCAGAGTGAAGTGTGATTTAGAAAACTATACTAAAATATTCTAAACCTAGCCGTACCATCGCCACCAACTGCTCCACTGGAGGCGCGAGTCATCGCGGCCAATGCACACGTATTCGAATGGGGTATACCCGAGTCAGATGGAGGTGCGCCACTGCTCGGCTATCACATTGCCATACGTGACATGAAGAAGTCCATGTGGATTGAGGTTGGCCGTGTGCCAGCGGGTGTGCAGAAATTCCAGATAAGAGACCTCCAAGAGAATCATGATTATATGATACGCATATTTGCCAAGAACGAGATTGGGCTGAGTGAACCTTTGGAATCGGAGGAGCCCTACAAGGTTATGACAGCGGGTAAGTTGCAACGTTAATTGTGCTGGCTGTTAAGTTCCCATTACTGATCAATTCTTGTTGCAGGCCATGCCAGCCTGCCCGATGAGCCGCGCACGGAGATGAGCACGTGCAACACATCCTCGTGGCTGCGGGATCACAACATGGATGCGGACATACACTCGTATGCACGCGGCAGGCTGCTTCAACGCGACGAGTACTTCTTCCGTCTCTGGGCGCAGATACCCAAGAAGAAGAAGAAGAGCTCAAAGTAGACAAAAACAGTAACAGAAAACAAATAGCCATGACAAAACGAATGAAACTTAGGTTAGGTTAAGAATATTTCAATTGTAATTTAATGAATTCTTGATTATTATTTTAGCTTTTTGTACTTGTAAAGAGAATGTAATGCTCGGATATGCGTTCAATCACAGCGATGTCCACGAAACTCAATCAGAATAGGGCGAGCGAAGACAAACTAAATGCTTGAGTGCGTGGACATGGTTAATTTGGTTGTGACGTCACTGGCCCATTACATAATCTATAAAATAATTTTTTGGTTTTTAATTTGCATAAATTCTTATGATTTCCTTCGCTTTATTTTTGTAAGCTGTGATAAATTTATCAAATTCGAAAGCGTCAAACGATAAAATGCCATGACATTTGTGCCACGACACAACGCGTATCGGGCAACGGGCAGTCAGCGGACAACAACCAACAATCGGCAACCAACCAACAACAACAACAACAATAACAACAACAATTGTTACAACACAACACAAGTGACTCAATATCCTCTAGGGAGACAAACAACAAATGGTGCAATTCGATATGAGTTACGAGTGGGTGTTGTGTGTGTGTGCGAGTGTGATGTGTTGTGCGTCACGCTGACTGTCTTTTGCCTTTGCCGTGTGCTCGCTGTGAGCAAATTTATGGCAACCAGAGGGTTACATAACTATATATATATGTGTGTAGCACCCCAAAGTGACTTTAAAGAAACAAAACTAAATGAAGAAAAATAAAATAAATATGAATGAAAATTTAACGAATAACTTAAAGTTGTTTTTTCTGGGTTCAACGCAACTTTTGCGCAGTTGGGCACGAAAAATCAACTAATTAATTCATTAGTTAGTTAGGCGAGTCTAAAGAACAGTCAAAGTTAACGGTAACTTTGCACAGCAAAGTTTTCTATTAAGTTTTTATTCTAAAACTTAAAGTCGACAGCCAAACAATGCCAGCTTCGAGCTGGCCATGCTGACATGCGTGTGCAGGACCCAAGAGAAGGAACTGAGTCAGGAACTGTTGGATTGAATGGAGGGCAGAGAAGCTTGAGGCATGTGGCATGTGGCAGTGGCAGTGGCAGTGGCAGTGGCAGTGGCAGTGGTAGTGGCATTCAGATACCAACACTAGGCTACAGTTACGCGTCGTTGAACTTATCTGGTGACATGGGCAAATGCTGCATAAAGTTTCCAGAGAATTGTGTGCGAATTTAATTAAAGTTTTTGCGGTTGCCACTAATCAAAAGATATTATCTAAAATGTTGTATGTGGTAGTTACTTTGGCTGGCAAATAACTTTCTGGAGCGGGCACAACTGTAATTTACACTAAGCTGCTTGGGCAACAGTGGGCAACAATTGGACGTAGCCAGCAGCAGGACGTAAGCTGAAAACGGATTCATAAAGCTAAACATATTTCCGGCACTTTAAATTGCACGCAAACAAACGTACAGAGCACACTTCATTTGGCTGCCTCCGTGCACAGCAAAAACATCAACAACAACAACTAAATAAAGCTACCTATAACAACAGCACCTACAACTGCTATTGATACCGTCAGGCAGACAAGCAGCCAGGCAGTCGGGCAGACAGACAGGCAGGCAGGCACCATATTTAGTGTTGCCGTTAAACGATCGAACAATCGTTGTGGGACCTGGGCTTGGTATTGGCCTGGTCCTCTGGCCAGCTCCTGTCGCTTGGTTTGAGGGCTTCCATTGCCCTGGCACACAAGCGGAAATTTCATTTACTTGTTTGCTTTTTATGCGCTTCATTCGATTTATGCTTGTTTCGTTTTGCTTCGAATTTATTGTGTAAAATTCAAGATTCCAGCTAAGCTGACTTTTCACACATTTTAAATCTTAAATTTTCAGAATTACGAATTTTTTTGTTTACTTTGTTTTTAAGCCTCAAGTTCTTCCGTTGTTGTCTGGGCTCGTATGCCCATTAGTTATGGTTTATTAATGCCACTCCAAAGTTGGCCAGAAAGTCGGCCTAACACAATTGTAAACTTGTAATAGCATTCGGCAAGTTCGGAGCAGTGCTTGTAAAAACAAAATTACACATAAACTTTATGGTGTGCACGTAGAAAATTGAGGCAGCACTTTTTCCTTGACACGGCTCGTCAAACGTGATAGCCTAGACAAAAGCAAAACCAATGTCATAAGAAATAAATCAAAAAGACAGCAAAAAGTTTTCCTAATTAGTTCCCAAAATAATAGACGATAATAGCAGAGAAAAAGCCACATTTCTTGATTTGAGCCATGCCGAAATACTGAAACAGATGTTAGCCTTGTATTTTCTCGTTTGTGTCGAATAAATTGAATTATCAACTTTTACAGGAAGCCCAAAGTAGTTATATAATGGCACTGACATAAGGCAAATAAGCAAATTAAAAACAAACATTTTTATTTGGATCATATTTTCAATTTTCTAAATAAATAAAAGAACATTTTTTTGTAATTTATAGTTAAATAATCAAATAATATGAATAGATCAATATATTTGCTTATTAGATTAGATTTCCTACACAATTTAACTCAATTTCTTGATACTAAACACACATAAGGGAAAATATTAACCTTACCCAATTAGCGTTAAGATAAGAATTCACGAATTTATTGTTCTTGTTGGCAAATAAACATACACAACTATATGTGGAGTATGTAAGTAGGTAAATGTAGTCGTAATTGCTACAAGGAAAACGTTGTCGTAAAATGTTAATTTGAGCAGATGCTTATTGCGCAGAAATAAGCACCCGAAAGAGTCGCTAGGCCGTAGATTAAGTGATGCTTTATAAAAGTAGGTTGAACTATAAAAGTATTTTCAGTTATTTACGGTGCTGTGAGGCGCAACGCGGTCCCCAAATAGCCCCAAAATGACAAGTCAAACTCTTGTTTGTATAATTGCCCAACAGCACTGGCCGGGCCTATGGACCATGCCCATTAATTACAGAATGCAACGCCATAAAGCCAAAAAAAGACGCATCCTTCGGACTGCAACATGGGCGATTTCCGTAGCCAAGGGCTGGCGAATGGGTCGAGCTATTGGTAAACTCATGTTTATACACATCTGTGGGTCTTGAGCAAACAGTTAAGAAAACAATATTTTTGTATCTACTCGCACATAGCGAATATTCGATGCTCTAGGTTTGATATTGAATATCAGGAAATAACTATTTTCATAAGCTTAAAAAAACCTTCGAAAATGTTGTTTTTAGTTTTAATGTAAGGAATACTGAAAGTATTTGGACATTTGTATTTTTCGCTTTGAGCATCTTCAAGTAGTCCCTTAAATGGATATGCTCTTTATGCATGTTAGAGCATATGGTAAACATAAAATATTTATTGCCAGATTGCACAGGCATTCAGCATGTCCTTCGGCCAGATGCAATTGCCTGCTGCATGCAGCCTGTTGTATGCTGATATGTACACAATGTCCATTCAGCCTTATCCTTTCCTTTGACTGCACCGACATCCGAAACAAGCATTTAACACGCATTTTACAAATTTTGCTGGCCAATTCATAACATTTAACAGATCGGAGCAGCCAGTAAAAAAATATCCATGCATTTTACAATTTAATAGAGACATTTTTCTGGTACAAATTATCAGCACATATAACTTTTAACACTACACACCCTTAGACACCATTTAAAAATCAAGAGTGCCGAAAATTAAATTCCACCCAGCGGAGCAGGGCAGCAGTGCAATAAAATGCATTGCAAGGACCTACAGAGGCTTCCAACTAGAAACTAATGAAACTGCTGCTCCTTTTGGCTGCTGCAGCTGTGGCCACAGCAGCTGCTGCTTCGTTCCAGCTGCCGCTTGTCGCACACGTCTGCTGCTAGCATGACATTTCATTGGAGTGTCGTATTCCATACACACACACACACACGCACACACATTTATACCCGTGCACACTGCAACGTTTGCTAACTACTATGTACAAGGCAGCGCAATTAAAGTCAATTGGCATTTTAGCAAAATGCGCTCGACGTGGCGTATACGTAATGACATTTAAGCGTCTATGTGTGGTGTCAACATTATTAACTTGCGTTGACTTTCGTTATTAGCACGTTCCTGGCAACACAAACGTCTTCATAATTTATTAGCAGCGCCCAAACAGAGATTTGATATTGCGTATACATATATTGCCGTGTACGTCGCATTTGCTTGCCATAACTTAATTTATTTTCAAGACGAAACTTTATAGCTAGTTTGATGTCTTCCTTTTTTCAACTTTCACTGATTTAATGGTTTCTTTCGGTGTATTGTTTGGCAATTCGCAACAACAACAACTACAAGCAATGAACTACATTTTCTGTAGAGCTTTAGAGCCCATCGAGGTGCTGTCTGCTGATGCTTGTTTTATGGACTTTTTGGGTCCTCATCTCTTTCTTTCAGAAAGCCATTTGCATTTTTTACACAAACACACACACACATTTTGATTTTTGACTGATTAGCGCTCATTATAAAGCCCTTGACGTTTACGAGCATATTTTGGACAGCACATAAAAGTAGATTGATTGAAAAAGCAATCATATAATGAATGCGAATGATGTGGATAATGTTTTCTTTTTATGCAAATATCGACAGCTTAGCAAGTAATTGGACACAGTGTAAATAATATTATTTGCTGTACAATATTCCCAGAGCAATCATTGAGTTTAAGAGCTTGTCACATGTAAGTCGTTTATTTTCGTAGGTACATAGTGGAATTTTTTGAGAGTTTTGCTCAACCAACTGTTAAATGTCAACTTTTAGCTACTTTACACGCCGTTGACTTAATTTTGTGCAAGTCAGTTTCATTCGCCTTTGCATAAATGCATCTTAATGCGCCCAATTCGCAAGGGGGTGGAGCGGGCGGCAAAGAGGGGTACGCTAAACAGATTTGCACCTTGCATATAAAGCCAAATTTACAAGCTGTAACGAAAATTGCAACGCAAATATGCAAATAAGTATGATGCTGCCCCAGCAGCAGCAGCAGCAGCAGCCACAACAACGACTGCTGCAGCAGCAGGTAAAAGGAAAAGCGACCCTCGCTTAAATTTTTGGGCAACTTGGGAGAGCACAAAAAAGTTTCTATTTGGTTTGCCAGGCTTTCATTTGGCAAGCGGGAAATGCAGCTGAAAATGAAGTTGTTATGGCTTAATGTGTGTGTGCGAGTGTGTGTGTGAATGTGTGTGTGGGTGTGTGCGCTTGTATAGGAAATGTACAAACGTGTTGGGCATATCTGGCCAGATAAGTAAGCAGCAGCAGCAAACAAAGCAGACTTTAGCTGCGTTCCACAGCAGTTGCAGCAGCAGCTGCCATTTGCAACACTTTACCAGTGTGTGTGTGTGTGTGTGAGTGTGTGGGTGATGCTGCTCAGGCTGTTTACGTGCTTGTCGAGCATTCAATGGCAAAATTATAGCCGTCCTGGCATGGGTGAGCTGCTTAGAATGCACTGCTCGGCCAACGTGCCGTATGCGTGCTGTCGTTTAAGAGATGTTCAAATGTTTTGCAGCACATTAAATTGCCAATATGGCTTTATTGTTCTTCTATAAAGCTACACTAGGTTGGGGTCCGTGCGCAGCAAATTGAAGTTAACGCAGCGATTTATGCTGCCACAAGTTGTAGGCAGTTGCCAGCTCCAAGGGCCTCGAGTGCACCAACTCTGGGTAGATAGAAGATGCGTGGTTATGTGAGTGCCGCCTGTGGGCAATAACAACTACACACAACTACACACACACACGCACACATATAAGGACAGCAAAACCTGGACTTGTACTAAAAGCAGCAGCAGGTCGTAGGCAGCCATTGGCAAGACATAAAACGTGGCACTCGATGATGCCTGTGGGCAAGTTTTGCACATTGAGCGCTTGTTGCCAGCCAGCGAGTAGTCGTTGTTGTAGTCGTTGGCCTGGCCTAAACATCACTTCACAACTGCCAAGCCAGCACATCCGGCTTCCGTTAGTTGTGCACGTCCTCGTCGTCGAGCTGCCTGCCTGCCTGACTACCTGCCTGTCATGTTGATGTTGCTACAGGTAATATCATTTAGTGGAGGCGCAAAAAAACAGCGACTGGCACGAATATCGTATGTTGGTAAAATATTATCTCGTTACAATGTTAAAAATATTTTTGCGCCCTTGCCAAGCTCGCCTTTGGCTTATGAGCGGAAGTACGTGTCGCAGCAGCAAAAACTACGCACACACACACACACAAATGTCTGTCAAGGAAAATGTACTTAAACGCACACACAAACACACACTATTGCACACCCATACGGTGTGTATAGATGTTTAAATTTGATTTCAAGTGCTCGCATTTTGATGGCCATCTAAGTGAATGCGTGTTGTGGCTGTTTACGTGTCCTTGTTATGAAAACCTCGAGTGCGAATGGCAATACGTATGTGTATTTAAGAATATTGTCTGAAATGCTCAGCATTAAAGTGATACAAGTGTCTATATTTTGTAACTGTTATTTTAGACACATTTATTGTGGTTTAAAAATTTAGAGATCTTTTTAAATAAGTATATTTAATTGTTTTTCTTTTTTTATTTCATATATTTTAATTAATTTTCTTTGTTAAATTTTTTGCCCCGCTGTTTCGATTAACAAGCGTATTTAACTCTCCTATATGTGTCCTTGTTGCATGCTTGCCAATTATTGTAGTTTTACGTTTCTTTTAACTTGTGCTTTTTGCCCGGCCACTTGTAGCACCTTAAGGGAAGTGGCCCTTTCTCATGCGTGCAACGTTTACACAGCCGTTCCCCGAAATAATTCACACACACACACACACACAGAGAGACACACACATGTAAACTCATACAGTTGCGGGCTAGTTCGTTCCCTCTTATTCATGTTACGCATGAATTTGCCAGCGACAACGACGAACAGCAAATGAGAAAATGAGAACGCGTTGCGCTTCACGCTTGACTCAGCTTGGCACTCACTTAATTATTGCATAAGAAACTGAAACGAGGCCACCAAGGCGCTGCCTGGGGCAACACACACACACACACACGCACACATGCACACACACGTGTGCAGCTGACAGCGTGGAATGCAACTTGCAAGTGCAACTGCTGCAGCTGGGGCAACAAACTTTGCAGTGTGGCAATGTGCTTGACATGCATGCTTACCCCAAACGTTGCAGCCAACTTGCAAGTTGCCAGTCGCCCATTGACTGCAGTTCAGGTTTTCGATTGGATAACATAACTGCCACAATTTTTATGACCTGCAGGACGGGACAAAGGGTAACCTTATATAATACCATATTCCTCATTAATTATAGATATGAAAGATTCAAAGAACTTCCGTTTGGAGTAAAGGGTATCTAATCATGACCATCTTAGGTATTTGCTAATTTATTTTCCAATTTAAACCTTAATATCAGAAGCAGCTGCCAGATTATAATTGATTTAACATAATAATTATGTTTGAATTGACAATTTGTCTAATTTGCAGCTTTGAAGACAGTTGCGATTAATTAGCAGCCGCAACTTGAATTATCCATTATCCTTTAGGTCGATTTAATTGCTGCTTGAATAATTTGCGAGCTAATTATGTTCAATTCGAGCAGCAACGGCCATTGCCTGCAGCCAGCTGTTACCTCTGCTGTCCACATCCGGCGACAAGTTTTGCACTTCCGTTCGCCCATTTTACACACACCGCAAGGACGAGAGGGTTGCGGAGTGGGCGAGTTGAATTGGGTTTTTGTTAGCTGCTGGCGCTTGGTGGCAACTCAATTAAGTCTGCCAGCTGCAATTTATATAAGCCTGCCGATATTGCTGTTATCGGTCAGTTACACGCTTTATAATGGCGAACGCTGCTCTGCGCCATTTTTCATTTAATTTACCGCACATTTTATCTGAGCTCTATGGCACCTTTTATTGCCCCAGCCTTAGTCTAAGCCTGGACCGTAGGTAAACCTTTTGGCTGGCTTATTTTGTTATCATTATCCTGTTATCCTTGTACCAGCCAAGCTAGCTGCCTGTTCCGTCTGTTTGTCCGCCTGCCCGGTGGCTGCGAGCGCCACCTAATTAAATTATCCCACAATTGCCTGCTAAGTGCGCCTGCACTCGTTTATGTCGAAATGTTGTAGGCATTAAAGGACTCGCTACCCTCGCTATTTATTTATCGAGCGTCCCTTTTTTCGTTGGTCACTTCCTGCCCTTTGTCCTTTTCTTTTGCGTCTAATTATTATCTCCGTGGTGCACAGAATTTAAAAAACAAAAACCTCAAACTTTTTCCACTAGCCCAGGAAAAAGTCAATAAGTTTGAAGGACCTTAATTATTTTGTGTGTGTTAGAGAGCCTGTGTGTGCTCATTTCTTGGGCCTAAGCCGCTAAAAGTTTTGTGCACAACAAAGTTGTTGTTACACTCGCTGCTGACCCATTTGGCAACGGCTCAAACCGAATGGCTTAAACAACATTCAAAGTTAAGTATGGCAAAGAAAAATGTTTTCCCTATCGTCTGTTTAGTAGGAAAATGATTTTGTCATTGACAAGTTGTTGGCTGCATCCTGCACTCAGTCCGCCCAAGGACAACATCAAAGGCTTTGCATAACAAATGTTTTGTTTTCACTTCGGCTACCAATGCACCCCCCTCCATTCCCCAAGCCGGACTTGCAAATGCTCGCCTTGTGCCGCCCCAAAGCATATCCTGTTTGTTTAAAAGCTTCCGCTTGCCATTTACGTGTGTGCCAGCTTTCTGAGTGGTGAGTGCGAGGACTCGCAGCCAAGACCTTGCACCCAAAATGCGCAATTATGACAACCATGAGGAATGACCACTGTGCATCTGTGTGTGTGTGTGTGAGTGTGTTTGGGTCACTCAAACCAAATGCTGCTGACAATGATTGAAGCTGTGTGCTGTCATTGTCGTAAATCAATAAATGCAACTTGAGCCAAATTGCCCAGCATGGAAAATGGAATATGTCTGCGCACAACCAAAACAAAAAAATATATAGCTCATTGCCTTTGGTCCATCCGCCCCTCCATTGAACGACCTCAGCTCATGTGGCCTGGCAAAGTTTATTTGCAAAAATAATGCACAACATTGTTAATCAAAGCGAGAGAGGAAGTGAAAGAGATAGAGAGAGAGAGAGGAGGAGGAGGTGAAGGAAGGGGGGAACTAGGGCTAACCCTGGTCAGCTATTGTCATGCCAGTGAGGAAATTCTGTTTAGCTCGGCTTCTGTTCTGTTGTACTGCTATGTTTCTAGTACTGGGCGTACAGTGCTGTACGTGTGCATAGAAACAGTTCCAAATTGTAAGTTATTTTAAAATTCAGTTTTCAGAACACATAAATTATTTTTGCAAGCAAACATTGGCAGCTCTGTCTATTCACTCTTTTGTACGCTCTCGCTGACTGGGCATTATTCAGGTGGACAGCACTGTGCGCGTGTGTGCCCAAACAATGGATGTATACAAACAAGACCAACAACAAGATGACTAACAACAATGGCGCACAAAATTGCGGCTGTCATCAGTGAGGAAATTTGCATTTTGCACAAATTGCAATACGTAGACTCTCTGCACTTCACTCCCGCCACTCCAGATTCTCCAACTGTTCACATACATATATGGCTATAGTCAGTCGACAGCCGTTGCGATCAAATTGAAAGCTGGTAAATGTTGGTAACTGTTTAAAATGCTAAATGTTCCACTTTTTGGGGTTTCACACAGCTTTGATTCGGCACATAATTTAAATTTACAAACACACACACACACACACATATTTGTAAAAGCCCTCCTGGCTAAATCAACTTAGCGCAGAGCCAATGCTAGGCGTGGCTTATCAATATTGCTGCCAGCGCAATGGTAGGTGTGGCAAATGGGCGTGTCAGAAACGCATCCCTTAATGCAGTTAAACGAAATTATTTTCCACTTAACTGCACTCGATGCAAGTAAAATAGTTTCGAATGAATTCAGAGATGAAAGCTCAAGCATGGAAATAGTTTTTCTCGTGCGCAATGAACTGAGCTGTGTTTTTATTTAAGCGGGGGGCGTGGCAATGGCATAATTAAATTGATTATGCCTAGCCGAGGCCAAACGAGTTTTAATTCAATCATTTATAGCTGAGCGAAAAAGGCGTTCATTAGTCGTGTTAATCATACGCCACGTTGCACGGCTATGGCCTATGGGACAGCGGCTAATTAGGTTAGCAGCTCTCATAGCTCGGGCATAGCTCAAGAGACTTAATAGATTTCTACCAGCGTCACATAACTCACGGCATTCTGTGTGTGTGTGTGTTTGGCCCTTTGATTTAGTTGATTTTTTTGGAAGCTTTCTTTTGCTTTATTGGCTCTGCAGTCCTTTTTATACCCTGAACCCATTGAAAATTTACCCAAGGGTATAATGGTTTTGTGCAAATGTATGTAACAGGCAGAAGGAAGCATCTCCGACCCCATAAAGTATATATATTCTTGATCAGCATCACTAG